>BGPR01020804.1:0-27399 GCA_013235015.1 Araneus ventricosus | reverse complement strand
ACACACTACAAAGGATGACAAAAAAGAAAGTGGAAAATTATGTACATAATTTTGAAAGCTGGATATGAATTAAAGCAATGCCCTACTGCTTACTAATGATTCTGAATATTACAGAATCATTGATTTATTCTTTTTTAAGGTATCTGACTGTGTTCGGAGACATTTTTTGAAAAATAACTTATATATATATTAATATTATTTTTCAACTGCATATGTTTTAAAACTATCCAAATATTGTAAAATTAGGCTTTCAAAATAATATTTTTAAAAACTGAGGAATTTGAAGAAAATGACTAAAATATTTGCCTTACGCTAACAGCCATACACAAAATCATATTCTAAATATACATAAATTCTTATAGGAGTACATTTTTATGACAGTTATCTGTGCTACGCTTTAAAATATTTCTTGTACTTCAAATAGTTTTGAGATATAGCTGAACATAGTTACTAAACTGGTAATTTTTCATAAAAATGCTTTTCGTTTATATTTAAGCACTTAAAAATAATACTTGATTTTAAAATTGACCTTGGTTTTTAGAAGTAAACATCAAGCATATTACAGGAATCAATCTCAGAAAATTTCACATCAACACTTCAATAACGTTTTGAGAAATTATTGTTACGATCGACATTTTTCCTTAAAAACATCATTTCTCAGAAAACGCATTTAAAGTTTTCATGCAACATAAAATAATGCTTACAGTTCGGTAATAAAACAGCTGTAACTCCATTTATAATTCAGGTAAAGTAAAACGTGAGACAGTTTTAGAAAGCTGATTAAACAGGCTACAAAATTAAGTCATAAATTTTTTTGATAATTTCATCAGAAACGACGATTTCACACCAGTCGGATACCTTAAATCAGTGGAATCATTATTATGTTGTTCTAAATGTTTTAAGAAGATTAATATAAATGAAAGCTCAAGAAATGTTTTTTCATCAGTTTTTAAAATATCTTTTGGAAAGTGCAATCATGAAAAAACATGGAAATATTCTAAAATGGTATGGATGAAAAACTATATATTATCTCACTATAGGGCCATTCCATGCCAAATCATCCAGGGGTGGACACCCAAGGTTGTCAAATTTTGATAAAACTTGGTGAGTATGTTTTAAAATTTTAAGTTAATATGTCCATTAGTTTCTGAAATGCAGCCCTTTAAAATTTTGTTGAAAACGTGTGAAAAGTCATCGATCGCACATCTGACAACCATGCATACTTTTATAGTTTTTGCTATAAAACAGCTAATTTTGAAGATAGAGAGTTAATTCTTTTTGCAATTTGTTCATTATTAAATTGTGAATAGAATTATATAGTTAAATTTGAGATTTAAGAGCACTGAAATAGTTTTTAGAATGTTTAAACAGCAAAATTAAGATTGATTCAAAACACTGATATGATATAAAACACTGATTGATATCCAGAAACTACTGAATAACACGAGTGTCTCAAAAAAACCCTAAACCCATTACATCACTGAAAACTAGATAAAAAATGCTACAAAGTGGTGTAATAAAATTAGTGGGCTTTTGAGTTTTCCTCTAATTAGAGTTGATGCAAAATATACTATTAAAATCAACTGTTAGGCAGTTCATACTACCTCAAAGTGATACAATAATAAATATATGAAAGTGCTTTTATAGTAATATGTCATGTTTATTAGATAATAACTTACGATTATCATACATTTTAAAGAAATAACACGGACTTGTACAGTTTTTAACAACTTTTCTTGAAAGTATTCCAGCTGTCATCAATTTTTTTCTTAGATGTTGTCGCAATTTTTTAAAGACGACCCGTATGTGACGTTATTTCTGGAGTTTCAATCGCACATAAAATATGTTGAGAGGGAACAGGACACTCATCTTGTCTTTCAGGCTAGTAAAATATTTCAGAAGGCCCATGTGGATGCATAAAAGTAATTGTGTAGTCACCTTCTTCTTTGTTAAGTTCACTGACCAGTTCAATCCACCAGTTTTCTCCATAAACACAAGCAACATAATTATGAAGACTTGGTTCTAAACGCTGCAATATTGCTGAACTTTCTGCACCTTTTAATAAAATGCCATCGAATACATAGTTCAGGATCCAAACTTGTCCGTTTTGCCGTGTCTTCTTGTCATCTAATTGTTTTGCCCTTATAAAATCATTCTTCAAGTTTATTTCTACAATTTTGAATTTCTAGTTCACTTTAAAAAAAGAAAGATATCTTAGAAAACAGACCACAACATTACAAGTACATTTGGCGGGCATTTGTAATTTTTGTCGATTGGTAAACACTCTGAAGATTTTTCTTTGCAACTGTTCTTTTCACAGTTTCACAGATTCCACCACAAACTGTTTTTCCATGACTTGTAGCATGGAAAGACCAACTAGCATCCATCTGAAAATCTGTTTTGTGATGACACAAATTCATCATGCTGTTCATTTTTGTATTGAGAGCTACACCCATCTGTAAAATACTCGACTCTGCTTATGTGTGGAAATTGAGTTTTAATAAAATCTGTTGTTTTTTTGCTGAATACAATAAACAAATGGAACGTCATGATTTAGGTAGATATGAAACACAAAGGAGTGTCTTTGTGTCCATTAGAGGTCCTGCTGAAAATTACAGTAGGATGTAATGAACAGCTTAAATGACTCCAATGGTATGATTGTACCTCATTTTGTAGTAAAAAATTGTAATTTTCTGCAAATTCCATTAAGATTAAACATTCATCATCTTTTAAGTTTTCTTTTCTCGTTTTCAGATATGAACTTTGAATAGCTTCATTCGACCATCATTAATCCATTGTGAGAATTGGATTTCTTCTTCATCATAATCTTTTAACGAATCACTTAAGTAATTTTTGAGCGACTCACTATTGTTGGAACAGACAGTGTAATAATGCAACATACAAGCTCTATTGTCCCTACTGCAAACAATTTTATCCATGAGCTGGTGAATTGCTTCTTTATGATTTAGATTGAGTACAGAAGCTAACAGATAAACATTTTGATGAATTACACAGACACATACTGCATGTGTACCAGGGGAACCAGCTGAAATGCACCATTTTGGACACAAGCAGCAAAATGTCGAAAAACCTATTTTTATTTCAAGATATTTTTGTTTATATTCCTTTTTCTTAACGCTTACTCTATCTTTGGCTCCTGGCATCATCATACTATATTCATCATCTTCATAAAAAAATTTAACAGTTTCCATTACTTCTTGAGAAATTTGATTTACTATTTGTGAACCTGGAATAGCCAGGATCTCTTTTTCAAGTGTTAAGTCCCAAGCTTTTCGAGCCATATATTCTGTGACATTGAATCTGGTGGAAACTCTTTTGCGTGACCAGGATTGAGGTGCAATTGTCAGTACTTGTGTTTTCTCTTTTACTTAAGTTGCTGTTCAACTTTACTTTCATGAGATCAACAAGCCATCAAATATCATCACATTGTTTTTATTTCTTCATTTTTCTTTCTTTTTTCAATATGACTTTATGTCATCACAATGTTTTAATACTCCAGTTTAAATTAAATATATAACAAATATTTGTTTTTGTTATTTAATCTATATATTTAAATTTTTATTAATGATTTCTTATTAGCAATTATAATAGCCAAACTTCATTAATATTTCTTTTACTCTTACAATAATTGCAAATCATTAACCATAGAAATAAATTGCGTATCTTAGATATTTTTTAAAGAAAACTTAAATTTAGGCCTTAAATTAACAAGATTTTTTTAATATTTTACTTAATTTAATAACATCATACAAATAGTCATTTAAATATTATTAAACTACTTTCATATTTATTATTGGGTTATTTAGAGTTAATAGAGGATACCTAATAGCTGCTTTTGGTACCTTTTAAGAGTATATCTTAAATTTAAGACTTAGGCCTTAAAGTAACAAGATTTTTTTTATATTTTACTTTATTTAATAACGTCATACAAGTTATTTAAATATTATAAAACTACTTTCATATTTATTATTGGGTTATCTAGAGTTTAGAGGATGCCTAATAGCTGATTTTGGTACTTTTTAATAGTATATCTTTCATCAACTTTAATTTGGTGAAAACTCAAAAGCCCACTAATTTCATTATATCACGTTGTAGCATCTTTTATCTAGTTTTCAGTGATACAATGGATTTAGGGTTTTTTTGAAATAGACTCGTGTTATTTGGTAGTTCCTGGATACATATCAGTGTTTTGAATCAATCTTAATTTTGCTGTTTAAGCATTCTAAAAACTATTTCAGTGCTCTTAAATCTAAATTTAACTATTAAATTCTGTTTATAATTTAATACTGAACAAATTGCAAAACAAATTAACTCTCTATCTTCAAAATTAACTGTTTTATAGCAAAAACTATAAAAGTATGCATGGTTGTCAGATGTGCGATCGATGACTTTTTATACTTTTTCAACAAAATTTTAAAGTGCTGCATTTCAGAAACTAATGGACATAATAACATAAAATTTGGTAAATATACTTATATCCATGGGTAGAACATACTCACCAAGTTTCATCAAAATCTGCCGACCTTGGGTGTCAAAATGCATTTAACCTGGATGATTTCACTTGGAATGTCTCTATATATTAGGGAAATGCTATCAGGAAGAACAAGAACAATTTGTTTTCAATGAGGAATGATACTTAAAGATATCTGGGCCATTTGGGTGCATTTTGTCACATCAATTACTGTCTGAATTAATATAGTCATTTCATTGAATGATGACTTCACCAGCATTCTCCCTTAAATAAATTCTGGTGAGCACAGGATTGTGACAATAAGGGAGCAGACAGTTTTCCCAACAGTCACAAACCTCAAACAGTCAGGACTTCGATTTAGGGAGGGAAAAGAATGATAATAATTTTACCTCAAGATCAGCTACGAATAAAAAATTAAAGCATATTCGATCTTCTAGCCGAAAAATCTCAACATGGAAATGTTTTTTGGCTTGTTTCGTCTGCAATATCTTCATCTGGTCTTAAATTTTACAATACATAATTTTCAGAAAGAACGGCATCATGCTTAAAAATGCATCCTAACTTTTAAAGTAAGAATATTAATTAGGACTAAATTAGGACTAAACAAAAAAACAATATTTGTTTTTGCTTAGTCTCACGAGAGCTATTCAAATATTCACACAGATTCACAATCTCGCTATTTTTTTGTGAGCGAGAAGACACATTGTCACAAAATTTTTTTCAAAACGTATTTTGAAAAACGTATTAAAAAATAAATTGAAAGGAAATAAAAATGGTAGATCTGAGAAGCTAATTTTTAAAATTTTAAAGTGGTGTAAAGAGTTTGGACCCAAAAGCCTAGCTTTAGTTTAGCAATGTTAACGACCCATTTTTATAAATCAAAAGGCTATTTTGGGACGGACTTCGTAATTTTGAACCACGGTCATACAACAAGGACGACACCTGACCAACCACTGTCTTCTCCACATCAATGGGAGGACGTTTGACTGACGACATCAGATTTAATCTGCAGCAGATCCATACGGTGGATCTTCAGTGGAATCAGGTTTGAAACCTCGAACCTTCCAGGCCACGAAGACAAGATCTTACCACTAATTCGCTGGGGTCTCAAGTTGCATTTAAAACTATTTTGAAAATTTATTAAAATTCAAGAACAAATTGAACGGAAATTAAGTTGGTATGTCTGAAAATCTCAACTTTTCGATATTAAAAGTTGTGTAGAAATCGTATTTCTGCAATGATATAATCCAAAGTCATTAAGGAAAAATATTAAAATTTCAGAGCTTTACGGTGGGAAAATTGGTAGATCTAGGTCCAACGGTCTACCTTATAGGGTGTTTTGAGCAATTTTTGTATATTATATTTTACAGAATGTATGCCAGTATGGCTGCCTTGAGAGAGTTCAAGTGAAGTGATGTTCTTCAAATCAAATATTAAAGCTCCTATGAACCTCGTCTTTCTGCAATGCAGTTCAGTTTACGTTTCAGTTTTTTACTGGAAGTGCCATCTTCAGTTGCTACTGAGGTTTCCAGTTCGCAGTTCCAGTTCCTTGCTGCTGCTGAGGTTTCCATCATGCAGTTCCCAGCTGTCCGGAGAGATACTTTCTAATACTGATCGAACTGTGTTTTCAGAAACATTGGCCATCTGTTCTTTCAAGTTATTTTATTGTTGTCATGTTTATTAGAGAATTTTTTGTTACCGATCATCGCCTGTTAATTTACGAACTCATACAGTCGGTAACACTAGCCTAAAAATATTTTATGCTAACACAGCATTACACCGCCATCCCTAAGTAAATAGAAAACGTATAAAATGCATTCATTTATCTAACCATATACAAAATGTCATGAATATATCAAACTAAAGCTTTCATAACATCAATTTTATATCAAAATTCAAATTAAGTAGGCTCGCATACACAGAAAAATGTATGTATGCATGTCTGTAATAGACATACATACATTAGTTATATTGTTACGAACATGGAAAGTCGCTTCCCAGCAATGTTATTCTGACGGTTGGGAAGAAAGTTTTACAGGGGTAAGTATGTAATGACTGGCAGCATCCAGGCCTGGACTCCTGACCTTGGCCACAAACAGAAGATTCCAGAAAATTCTATACTTTTCTCGATATATCTATTGGGAAAGAAGAAACGCTTGAATGTACAAGATGATTCCATGAGACGTCGCGGCCCGTCGGGAGAATATAAAAGAACTGAACTTGGATCACAGAGCAGTAGTTGTTGATTGACTGGAACAACTTCGGAGTTTCGTCTGCAGAGCGAGTTAGAAAGCCGGTGAGCTGAGCGCTAATGAAAGCGCTGTTGTTGTCATTATTAATGATTTTCTGACTTTTTGTGTTGCTAATTCTGAAAGTGCTGAACTGTTATTACCTGTGAATTGTTGTCTGCTGCGTTGGTAATATGTGCAAGATGTATTGTTCTTGCTATTTCTGCTACTTGTTTTCTTGCGTATTTGTGAATAAACCTTAATCTACACTATGAAAATCCGACTGTATGTATGTTTGTATGTATGTCCAGCTATTTTCTCACGAACCGCCGTATGGAGAAGCGCGCGGAAAGTACCAAAAATTGGGGAATAATTCATGGAATCCATTTCGGCCATTTAAATTCCGAAATTTTAATTAGTAAAAAAGATATTAATTAAAAACTAATTTGCAACAATACTTTTCATTGTTCCGGATACTTTCTAACAATACTTTTCATTGTTACAGCGCAATTCAAAATATATTTTATTGTTGAAATTGCTTACTTTAAAGAACATTGTTACAACAACAATGAAAAAGTGAAGCTGACAGAAATAAAAAATGTATTGTTGCAAGTGTATAAATTCTTTTTTTATCCCGTGATATAACGTCAAACAGAATCATTATAACGAATTTACTGGCGTGTTTTATTACTGTAAAGTTATGTGCCGAAAGATATAGATTAGTTATGTTAGTGATTTTAATCATTATTCCTTGATTTGATCAAGTTTAAATATTTCTGGTATCTGCTATTTTAAGCTGATATTTGGAAGTTACTATTTTTGCTTTGTTCAATTCTCGCTTTTTCGATGTCTAAAAGAAAAAGAGGAATTACACGGGATGCTGCCCGTAGACAGCAGGCAATTAGAAAACGTGAAATGAGAGCTGCTGAAACTCACGAAGAAAAAAACCATGGCACAACGTAGTCTGGACAGAAGAACGGAAGAAACAGAAGAACAAAATAATAGGCGATTCTCAGACATGGCCCAACGTGGCTATGAGAGAAGAGCCGAAAAAAAAGAACAAAGAAATAGCCGATTGTCAACCATGGTACAACATGAAAGAGAACGCCGTCTAAATATTATTGAAGAACAAAATCACCATCAGATACAAACTTTTTATGCAGCTAGAACTGTTCTTTACTCATTATTTATTTAGGAGAGAATGTTGGGCATTAGGGTGGATCGAAAAATCAAAGTTTGGATAAAATAATCGGCATAGGGTGCAAAAGTTGTCTTTTAAGTGTATTAGAATATATGCAAAATTTTTTCAACTTTGTTTAAAATCTTCCGGTGCCCCAAAACGCTTAAATATTTGCAAAAAAACAATTTTTATGCAAATTTCGAATTAAAAATCAAAAATTAAAAATGTGTTAAAGAAACGATTTTACGAGGAGAAACGTAGAGGAGAGGGCGAAGGAATGATAAAAAATACCAACAAAAATTGGAAAATTATCGTACTGAAAAAATATCGTGTTTGTTCGATATCACATTTTGTAAGTGTACAAATTTCGATAAATGTAAATTTCAAGAAGACATGAACATTTCACTTGCTAAGTGATTGTTTATAAAAGATCGAATGTTAGAAAGGAAAATGGTTATTGGAGAAGTGGAAGTAATTGCTATTGAAAAAAAGAGAAAAGGAAAAAAGAAAACAGATGGAAGACAAAAGAATAAAACGTAAAATGGTTAAAACTGATGCTGCTCATGCTCAATCAAAGGAGCTGCTTGAGCTCAACACTATGTCTTCGTCCTTGTATACAGATACGGATGTAATTACCTTGGAATATCAATCATAAAATCGTTTATATTTCCTTACCTTAGTAATGGAATGTGATCGATACGGAGTTCCAGATAGAACAGCTACTTTATTTGCCAGTGTTGTTCTACAAGACATTGGAATTGTACACGAAGGCGAGGCTTCGCATGTGGTAAATCGTAATAAAATTCGTAGACAGCGTAAAAAGCTTTAAAATGCAGTTGAAAAGTCTACTAAGTTAACAGTGTCTTTGTCTCTTTTAACCGGATTATATTTCGATGGGAGGAAAGAAAACACAAAAGTGCTAATTAAGAAGGACACAAGGTACTACGCAAAGAAAACGAAAGAGGAGCATTACACTCTTGTAAACGAACCTACCTGTGTATATCGGACATGTTACTGCTGCAACAGGAGGAGCTAAAGCCATAAAAGAAGCAATACTCAATTTTTTGGAACACATAATATGCGATTAAATGGGCTAACAGTATTTGGAGGCGATGGAACAAATGTTAATACTGGGCACAAGGGAGGTATTATTCGCTTGATGGAACTTGCCTCAATAGACCATTACAACGGTGAATTTGTTTGCTTCAAACAAATGAGTTACCCCTCCGTCATCTTCTAAATTCTTTGGATGGGCAACAGCTGGTCCTAAAGAATTTTGTCGACCACTTCGTAAAGCAATCAAAACCTACGAGGAACTACCTGTAGCTCCTTTTTCTTCAATAAATGTGGAGAATATGCCACATAATATAGATAGAATGGTTCTCAGCAATGATCAGCAATATCTATATGATATTTGCCTAGCGATATCACGTGGTGAATGTTATTCTGACCTGGCATTAAGAAAGCCTGGTCCAGTTGTTCACTCAAGGTGGCTAACAATTGCAGGTAGAATTTTAAGGTTGTATGTAGTCACGGAAAAACTATCTGACAATCTTATTATTCTTGCAACATATATTATGAAGGTATATGCAAACTGTATGGTTCCATGTCAAGACAAATCCCTCCATAACAGAAGGAGCGCTGCATATTTGGAGACTTATTTCATTTTTTAGATATTTGGGACCCAATTTAAGAAATATAGTACACACTTTTATTAAACGAAATAGCTTCTTTTGTCATCCAGAAAATTTGCTATTGTCAATTCTCACAAATTACAGAGAGAATATAAGGTCTTTAGCACTACGAAAACTAATTTGTGCTAGATATGAAAACAGAGGATTATCAGAATAAGAATTTTTCAAGTACCAAAAATAGATTTTAAAGCAAAGGATCTTTTTGCACTTATTAACTGGAAACGAGTTGGACATTTGAACCACCTCTTTTGATGAATGTGCCATTTAAATAAATAGAGTACATGGTAAAAGTTAGACAGAGGAACGGTCAAAATATCCATGCCATACCCAAGCTGTAGAAAGGTGTTTTCTCATAGTGTCTGAAGCGTCGGAAAGTGTATATGGAGAAGAGAAGAGACACGGCTTCATATTGAATAGGATACAATCAAGAAGTCTTATCAAGCATTATAATACAAAAAGGATTACATCCTTTAGTAATATGTAAATCTTCAAATTAACAGAATTAAAAAATCTATGATTAAGTTCACTTTTTATAAGTTATGTGATTTATTGCTTTGACTATTAAATTTATACTTCATGTATTATTATAAAATTATAATTATTTATAAGTTTACACTTTAATACTTGAATAATCTGCCAATATTTCAAATATTTTTCATTAATTCACGATTTTTAATAGATATTTGTAAAAATGTCAATTTTTATATTTTGGGGGCTTTCAGGCCACCAGAAGATATGAATGAACTTTAATAATAATAAAAAAACGCAAATTAATATACCCAAAACAAAACTTTCTTACCCGGCGCTAAAGGAAATTTTGAAAATATTTTTTTATAAATTTCCCCCCAAAAATGTCATTTTTAACAATTTTTGGAGCACTTGGGGAACTGGAAGATATGAATGGATTTAAATAAAAAAATATATGTAAACTAATATACCTAAGACACAACTTTTCCACCCCATGCCAAAAATAATTTCAAAACAAAACAAAAAAAATTGTAAATTTTCATAAAAAATTCAATTTTTAACTATTTTTGAGGCGCTTGTGGCACCGGAAGATATGAATGAATTTCAATAAAAAAAATTATATAAACTAATATACTTAAGACACAACTTTCCCGCCCCATGCCAAAAAGAATTTCAAAAAAAAATTTTTTCCTATACTTTTCGATCCACCCTATTGGGCATGTGTCTCATTACCTCACTCAGGGCCGGCCGGAGGGCGGTGCGAACGGTGCGACCGCACTAGGCCCCGCGTTTTCGAAAAACCCCGCGCAGCTGACTGATTTTGCAAATTAAAAATGCTTTCGATTTTTTCATTTTAATCCTGATATACATACATTTGAATATTATCACGCGATATGGGCACATTTCACGTCGGCCAATCAAAGGCAAAGTTGAGGGCTTTGAATCTCACTTACATAGGCAAAACAGAGTAATAAAAGTAAAAGCAATGTGTTTCATTATGCTTGCGTTGTAATGGATAATAGTACATCGTACGTTTGGTGGGAAAATAAATAAAATATTCGTATTTAAAGAGAAGACAAATGCTTTACATAATATATTACTGAAAATTACTAAATAATATATTTCATTGTTATTTGTCATAATTCTAAAAATTGATCTAAGTTTTTTATATTATTTTTGGACAATTTTTTAATATGACTAGAGACAGAGATGCCGGAAGAAAATAAATGTGTGGATCTGATACATTTAAGGAAACATAGAAAAGGAAAGAAAATTGTTGAGAACGTGAGGAACTCCCTTGCAAAATTTAAAATGACCAGAAACTGACGAAACATATAATTAATAGATATTGAAAAATCAATATCGCAAAAATCAAATTACGCCGTATGTCATCTTCAAAAACAATCCTGAACATCATAAAGACAACTTTCGTCTTAATGAAGAGGAAAGACATTATGAGAAAACTGGAAAAAGGAAAATAGTTATGTAGCAGAGAGAAACCTATAGACGGTGGATTTTTTTTGTCAGTGTCGAATAAAGAACAAGATGAGTTAGTCAAAGGATCGCAACTTCAGCAGGACCAACAAAGAGTTGAAATCGAAATGTCGACATCAATGATCCTAGTAATTGGCCTGAAATTATAACTGTGTAATTTACAAAGGCTATAATACAAAATGGTGTGACATAATGTACTGTTTTCCGATTGATAAAAATAGCGGAAGTTTTCTGAAATTATTTAAGAAAATTAAAGAATGAGATAAGATGGTTACTCTCCTGTGAAACTCTCAAATACCACTTCTTTGTGTTTAACTTGACTTAATGACTACATTTTATTCGTGTTCGCGGTTACAAAGCCATGAAAGATAATTTAAAAGCTATATATAAATTGTTACAATTTAAAAAGAATTTCAAACTGGGACAAACTATGACAGAGAACACGAGAAAATAACTAAAACCGAAACACACTCTCTAAAGTGTGTTTAAGAACAAATACTGGCTTCACTTTTATATTTATCAGAGCATAATTTTGCATCCAAAGGAAGTAGCGATGCTTTGTATAAACCACACAACGGTAATTTATAGATCTCATAGAATTACTTGCAAGATTTTACCCAATCATGAAATAATATTTGGATCGTTGTGTGAAATCAGCGTTGCGTTCCTATTTATCTCAGAGAATACAAGACGAACTTATTTCTGCTTAGGTTAAAAAAGTTAGAACGTAAATAATATATTTAAATAGAAAAGCTAAATATTTCACAATTTTATTAGATTGCACTACAAAGCCATCAAGAACAATTATTTGTTACTTTAAGATTTGTTAATGTAGTTGACTCTGAAAGTGTTTGCGGGTATACAAGAACGCTTTAAGGTTTTAAAAGTTAAAAGACTCGACAGGGAAAGGTTATCAGTCAAAATTGAAAGCCTATCATAAAAAGAGGAATTATATTTGGGGAACTGTATAGACAGTGGTGCTTGCTATAACTAGGATTACCATACCTCCGGATTTCAAGCTCACATCCGGACTAATGTCCAGATCTTCAAAATGTCTGGATTTATGCCAGTGAATGCTGCGAGAGAAAAATTTGGTTGTAATAGAGAGCGTTCTCACAAAAGCCAACATCATTCCGTCAATGAAAGAAAATTCATTGTTTACATCCATTGTTGATGAAAAAGTGGCCCTGCACCAGTTCAAACAGAAAATTAAAAGTTTTGGCAGTTTTGTTTTAATTCTGTTTTTCATTACTACAATTTTGAATTGCCAGATATTAATAAAAATTGTATATTCTTTGCATTCCGGTGCCTTAAATTTTGTTATCACTTCCACAAACTCGTTCTAGTGTTATGAAAGGGGGTCGTTGGCAGGTAGCTTTTAGAATTTTATACTATACTTTAACCTCCCCCCTAACGTGTCTGGATTTCAACCAAACAAATTATGGTATTTCTAATTATAATGGAGGAGAGATTTCACATAAAGTTTAGTAAAAGCCCTTATCTTGCAAAGAATTCCAAACCACAGTATATACCCTGCAGAAGTCTTAATTTGAATTTTGTTCTTAGAGACATTTCAAAACCTTCTTCGTTGTATATTCATTTTTTGTGACGTATGAAAGCACTTATAATATTTTTGTAAGTTCTGTAATATGCTGGGATATATTTAAAAAAGCCTCACATTTATCTTACTCCAAAGCACGTTTGAATCTTGCTTCAAAAGTGTGAAATCTGTGAGATCACATTCAGGTATAACAATTTTCTATAGCTTCGAATTTTCGTTATATTGACACGTACGTATTACGTTTCTATTGACATGGAAAAAATCATAAATCCAATTAATCAAAAATCATTTTGTAATTTTGTAACCGAATGTGTCTTCATTAAATGAATAGAAGTGAGACAATTGCATTTATATTTATTTACTTACTTAAAACATAGTTACGGACACATACAATTACGAAAACACACAAAGAATTAACATAAAAAATGACTAAGCAATTTACGAAAGAAAATGATTAACAGGGGCATTTGACATAAAAAGAGATTCAACCTCACGAGGCAAGATCCACCGAGTCTCTGACAGTTTTTAGTATTGTCCGATAGGTGGCGTTTTGACAGAGAGACGTGTTGAGTTGGTGTAGGCTTGTATGTCGGCGTTATAGTCTCCCCCTCTGGTTGCGACGGCGTCCCGACGTGGAACCACAACTATCTTGTCGGGCACGGCGACTTGGCGCATGTCTCTTAACAAATGATCGCACTCCAGAAGGTGAAGAGGTGGTACGTGTCTTTGGTGGTTGTCCAAGTTTCTTTATAGGAGACACTGGTTGAGTGTATCTTCTTTGGACAGGATGAAGTGCAGGAACATGGTACGTTCCAAGAGGTTCGTCAGGGGAATCCAATCTTGAAACTACATATGTTGTTGGAGACTTTTGTGTTAAGATCAAATAGCGTCCGTCCCTTTTAGGAACAAACTTGGCAGTAATCTTTGAGTGAGCTTTACTCACTGGATGAGTAGTAACCCATACTTTATCTCCGGGAGATAAATATAACGGTCTTCTGCGACTATCAAACTGCTGTTTTCTTTGATCTTGCTTTTTCTCAATTCTGTCTCTTATTTCGCTTGATAGCTCTTTTAGATATGGTGTTATCTCTGGAACAAAGTTATCGTTCTCAATGACAGATGTTAAGTCATTCACAATATCATCGATGGTACGAAGTTCACTGGCAAACTGTAAATAAGCAGGGGTATAACCAGTGGTTTCACATTTATGCGTATTCATGGCAAATAGAATACATGGAAGTTTTTCCTCCCAACTATTGTGTTCGTTGCCTACGAGAATAGTTAATCGTGGTTTGAGGTCACGATTTTTGCGCTCCACAGCATTTGCCTGTGGGTGATAAACGGGAGTAGGACAGTGTTCAATTTTTAGAATAAAACAGACTTGCTGCAGAACAGCACTTATCAATTGTGGACCATTGTCACTTATCAATCTACTTGGAATACCATATCTAAGAAATACCTCTTGCACGAGTGTGGTTGCACACTCGTTTGCAGTAGCTATTTAAGAGCATAAAGTTCCACCCCTTGGGTTGCACAGTCTTGAACGATGAATATCCAAAGTTTTCTACTGGTTGCTTCGGGTAGCTGTCCAAACAAATCGATGGACAAAGTTTCAAATGTTTGTGACTGGACAGGTGTTCTAAAGTCATGCTGGTTTCAAGTTACTTGATTTATATCGGGCGCATTCTGGGCATTTCCTAACATAATCAGCAAGGAAGAACGCATTAATGACCAATAATAGCGCTGTGCTATTCTGAAGTAGGTTCCTTCCTCACCATAGTGACCTACAGTAGGTACATCATGGTATTATTTCAGGACATTGTAATTTCATGGGATGTAAAAACAAGTTGCGTCTCTTCTGTGTCGGCATCTGGAACAAAACGATAAAGGACACCTTGGGACATTAGATATCCTCTTCCTGCCCAATTTGCAAAATTACCGTCATGTGGGTGGACTCAAATCTTTGAATGATTTGACGCAGGTGGTCATCTTTCAATTGAGACTCACGCATTTCTCTAGAGCTTTTTGCGGGTACGTCTGCTGAGAAGAAATGGCCAATTTCGCACGTGTAAGACTGATTTGCACTGAAAGGTCTAGACAGCATGTCTGCTATTACATTGGACTTTCCAGGTGTGTAGCAGATCTTCAGATTAAATTCCTGGAGTTGTAGAGCCCAACGAGCTAGTCGACCGGAAGGGGACTTCAAGCTCATCAACCATCTTAAGGGCTGGTGGTATGATGCTACAACTATTTCAGCACCTTCTATAGATCCATGGAATTTCTGAAGAGCCCACACTACAGCCACGGCTTCTCGTTCAGTTGTACTGTAATTCTTTTAAGCTGATGTGAGAAGACGACTAGCGTACTCAATTGGATGTTCGTTTGGAATTTCCCCTTATACGAGTACAGCTTCTAGTGCAAAATTGCTCTCATCCGCTCGAATGATATAAGGTTTGACAGGATCACATTGCTTCAACACAGGAGGGGAAACTAACAACTGTTTCAAGGTGTTGAATGCTTTTTGCTCTCCTTGTTCCCAAGCCAAAGAGATGCTTTCTTGTTAAGGTTGCTGAGGGGTCTGGCAACATCAGAGAAATTTGGTATGAAACGTATATACCAGCTACAGGTTTATAGAAATGACTGTACTTGTTTCACATTCTTGGGTTCAGGCATATCTTGGAAGACAGAAGTTTCTCAGGATCAACTTCTTTGACAGAGAGACATGTTGAGTTGGTGTACGCCTGTATGTCGGCATTACAATTTGAATTTTTATTAACTTAAGTTTGTTAATTTGTTAAGACAAGATTGTTTAAGTAAGTGTGGTAAGACATACTAAATGAAGTAAATATTGCGAGACAGATATTTCAAAATTCTAATATTGATATCCGTACACAAATTCACATTTAAAAGTCCTTTTAAAATTTTTGAAAAGTATCGTGCATCGGGATTAATATCTTCTTTTAATAACTGCAAAGGAAATAGTAGACAAGTTAGTTAAAAGTAACACCTGAATTAAAAACAACACGACTTGGTGAGAAAAAAATTAATAGTTTTTATTTTCAGGAAATGATCAGTTATTTCCTCCGTCAAAGAATATTTCCAAATTCAATATTTTCTGGTCATAATTTATAGTGACATTTTTACTAAAAAGAAGAGATTGGAAATTTAATCACGAATATGGGACGTCAAAGGAATTTTATGTAATTAGGATGATATTCACTAACTGTCTGAAAACGTGGATACTTGAATTCGACTTCACAAGAAAAAATGAATTGCATTGATTTCTTTAATGAAAATAATTTTTTTTCAAAATCGTTCATAAATCACATAATTTAATTATTTATCATTCTCAAGAACTCCTTAAGTCCTCAATATGCCAATTTGTGAGGTATAATAAATAAGAAAATGCAATAAATTATTTTGTTTTACGAAATTCGTTTGAAGGCCCTACAAATCAACTTTGCACCGGGCCCCGCTTTTATTCGGGCCGGCCCTGGTCACCTTAAACTATTTCCTTTGCAGTTATTAAAAGGAGATATGAATAGATATTCATGTTATTTTTCAAAACGATATTTCACGATATTTTTCAAAACAATATTTTACGATATTTTTGATCTACAACCTTTTCCTGTCAAGTCTTTTACCGTTTAAACACAAATCGTTTTTGTAAACAGATAGGGTTATCAAAAAGGTTAAGTAGGCAATTGCCTAGGGCAGCGTTTCCCAAACTTTTTGGTTGTGCGGACCATCTATTGTGTAAAACATATTTGGAGGCCCACTAACTAAATATATAAGTAAAAAAAAGATAAACATATATATTATATACTTGCAAATGTCAGTGATTAGTAAAGCTTACTGTATAAAAAGTAGTAAAAATATATTGATTGAAAAGCAGAAAACTTTGTTATTATTTAGCTGTCATAATGTAAGAAAACTGGAAAACAAGCGGTCAAGATTCAAAATAAAATTCAATGAATTCTTTTACATTGTTTGTCCCCTACAAGAGGGCCAATATATGAATTAAAATTTGACATTTTTAGCCTTAAGTCTTTTTCTGCATTCAATTTGTTTTTGAACATGATTTAAACAAAAAACAACTAAAGTTGAAAAAGCACGTTCATAAGACAAGTGGTTAAGAACCCCTTGAAATTTCTCAGTGTAAGTTTGGCAATTGCTGGATACTGTTGCCGAACGTTTTTCCAGAACGGGAACAACGTTGTTCTAAAAAACGATTTTGGAGTCTGGTCACATTATATTTCAATTAGCGAGTCTTCTTCATTTGATGGTACTTTCACTTTTTTTATGTAGTCTTCTTTAAATGGATTTCTGATCCATTGGTTCTCGTCTTCAGTTTTCGGAAAGTAGCCCCTAAAACAAATCTAAAAAGCCCTACAACTCCCCAGACATCGAATCTTGGCTAGAATACGTTATCCACGGCCCACAGGTGGCCACGGTCCATAGGTTGGGAACCTAGGGGACCAATAACTTTGGAGGGCTTCCAATGCCTCGTGAACTTTTTTAAGCATTATTTCCAAGGTAATTTAATTTAGCGCTTTCATTTAATTTACAAGAGTTATGTACTCGAACTTATCCAAATTAAAATCAAGTATCGCTTAAATTTCAGAATATTATTCTTGGGATTTTTTTTCTTTTTTTCAAATTCGCAAGCAGATCAGTGTGGTCCAGTTTGTTTTGTTGACTGCAAAATAGCCCTGAAAATATTATATTAGATAATTTTGACTGTGTAAAAATGTGTTGCAATTGTTTCATCATTCATTTTTTTAAAATTGTTTTTTACTTTACATTTTAGATTTCTTTTTTCTATTTTTGATAATCAAGATAAATATTTTTTTCAATCTGTCTTAATGTTTGTAACTTAATAACTGCTCGTATGAAAATTAATAAAAAATATTTGGTTTTGAAACTAAGAAAGGAAGGAGCTTGTATTGCTTATAGGTCCCTACAGACCTTAAACCGGCCCTGCTTGCATATTCACAACACTTTCAGAGTCATCTACATTAACATATCTTAAAATAACAGTAATTGTCCTTAATGGCTCACATCTGAAGTGCAATCTAATAAAATTGTGAGATGCTTAGCTTTCTTAATTAAATTTATCGTTTCATTTTTAACTAAATATTAAATAATAGCCACTTCATAAATATAAAAATATAGCCACTATTCATTCATATTTTAAAAGCTGTGTTTCATTTTTAACTATTTTTTCATATTCCTTGTCAAAACTATTTCTCAGTTTAAAAGTCTTCTCTAGTTAAACGAGTATAATTAAATTCAAATGTTATTTATATTTAGATTTAGAAAGAAGAAAGCATTTTCATTTTGCAAAATCAGTCAGCGGCGCGGGGCCTAGTGTGGTTGCACCGTTTGCACCCCCCGGCCGGCCTTCCCCCCAACATTATTATGCCGTTATTCATCATATAGGAAAAGATACAATTTTCAGGAAGTAGCGTCTATGAAAAATTCAATTTTTAAGAATTTCATATGAGGCGTCTGCCTATGTACAAATGCACTAACTTTAAAATTTTTAATGACAACAAATATTTTCAAAACAATATTAAAGTTTCTATTCGAACACTAAATTTCAATATCCTTGCTCATTTCGTTTCGGAATCATAAGCAAATAAAATTTTGAGTCTCTAATGTTAAAGTTAAATTTTTAATTTTTATTGATGTCTTGAGAAATTTTAAATCTATTAATATTGAATTTTTTTTGTTAATCTTAAGAGGTATTCTACACATTCTTCATTTATACTTTTGATTTCAAAATAATTTTAAGCACATGAAATATTTTATTAAATCTGGATGCTTAAAAATTTTTGAATAGCAACACTTTTAAATTTTAAAATTAACCTAGGCAGAAGGCTAATTTATAATCACACTCAAAATTTCAACTTATTAGTACAAGTACTTTTGAGGTTATACTAAATTCTCTATTTTTGCTCTAAAACGATGCAATTAAAAAGACGTCATATTTCTCAAAATTCAGCTTTTTTTCTTCATTTGATGTAATTATGTATATTGGATATTTATAACATTACTTTCTAGATTAATGTTGCTTTACACAAATTTTGTCTTTAAAAATCACTATTTTACCTTTTTCATTTCTGACTATGTGCAAAAGTATGACGGCGATTAGATGCACTGAGTTTGTAAAGAATCTCAATATCCGTATCCGGTTGTACATTAAAAATAAATAAGAAATTATAAATATTAGATAATCAAAGTTTAAAAGATAATAAGAAGATTAAGAATAATAAAATTTTGAAGAATAACATTTGAATAACAATAAAATTAATTTGAGTCTATAGAATAAATTAAAGTAGGCTCGTTATAATTCTTTTAAAAATTAAAATTATGTAATATAATTGAGGAAGTTCGTCTACATCTACGTTTAAAATTGAAAAAGTCAGGGGTTTATTAGCTTAAAAAACGTTAATAATTTTTAAAATAGCAAGAGATGAACCTTTGAAAATTATTTTTGCAATACATCATTTAAATTAGCAGAAGATAAAATATTGCAATTTCTTTCAATAAAGGATACGGTACCAGATAAGGTTTTTTACGGAAAATCATTTATTAAGGTGTTAAATTTTTGCTCCGCTTTGGAAGTGAGCAAATATCTAGATTTCGAGTATAATATACTCGAAAACTGCAACAAATAAAAAAATAACAAAATGTTAGATTGCGAAGAATTGAACGGATTAAAGCTAGTTTACATTAATAAATGTAAATACTTTAGCACTTTAGTTTATAAAATTTAAATATATATTTGGATTTAAATTTATAAACTAAAGTGGTGTAGTATTTCACTATGTTTATTAATATGATAAGAGTTAGATATTACGAATATCATGGGCGGACAAAGGAGACTAAAATTAAAGTGAAAAAATTTTTGAAGTAACAATAAATAAACATTATTCCACCAACGGTGGCGTTGCTGCGGCTGAAAAGATTCCATACCATCGTATAAAAGAACCACCCCTCGAACCCAAAAAAGACGAATTTTTTTTCCTAAAAACATTCCCATGAAGATCGACTTCCCATTGGTATGGTGCCCACAACCCACGGCTACCGACTCACCCATAGGGATTAAAGTCCACAGGGATAGAAGGGGAAGAGTCAAACCCAACGCGGAAGAGCCTTTATTGATCACTTATAAAACTGTTTACAAATAACACATCTTCCCATTTGGAAGGTTTAAAATATCATACTACGTACAAGCAGCGGAAAGCGATGCAGCACAAAACAAACACAAAAGCACCAACAGGTACAAAAAAACAATACAAATTAAATAAAAAAAATCACGCAAAAATATTGTAACTTATTACAATAATTTCTTACAAAAGCAAAAATAAAAGAAGAACCACGGTACAACAAAAGCCACCAAAATTCCATTAAAAAATCAAAAGGATTTTTCCTTTTTTCCCATTTGGATCACCACATAACCTTGTCGCTGAAAAACAACCAAAATAATACATAAAAGCTTCTAATAACAAAAAATTAAACAAACCAAATTTTTTTTCCTCTTTGGAACACCAAACAATGTTGTCACAAAAAAAATAATTCATAAAAGCTTCTAATTACAAAGAATTAAACATATCAGGATACGTTTTTCTAAAGTAACGTAAAAAATATCGTAAACCTACGAAACAATTATAAAACAATATGAATTAACCAATATTTTTAAAAAGTAAGAAATATTACGAAATAAAATCCAAAAACGCCACTAATGGCACTCAAAATATATAATATTCTAATGTATATATTATTTCCAAGCGTCACGTAAAAATATTACAAACAATACACAAGCCTCAAGATAGCACGCAAAAAATATTACAAACAATACATAAACCTTCTCATAATTTGTAGATAAAATTGTATTGTGTTATGCACCACTGGTGTGGTGCGGCAATATGAAGAGGGAGTGTCAGTTTAGGTGTAGTACTCGTCATCTGACCGCGGTTGACAATTACGATGTCCGTTCCAAAATAGCACTTTTGTTGCTTTGAAACTGGATTTTAATAGAACTAAACTAACTTTCCATGAAGGTCAGTGATTACTTTTAAAATGATAAAATTAAAATTAATAGTATTAATAATAGTAATTCCGAGAATGTTTTTCCTGTGCCAGTCAAGTTTCTTAACTCATCTGTGCGACTATTTCACCTGACGGAGGGTTAAGCTAATAAAGCGCGTTTACACATTTGTTTTTATCTTTTGTGTTTAATTCACATGATGACAACTTTTTGTTGTAAACAGAAAACTATTGGTTTTACAACTTTTGTTGTCAACACACATACATGAACTCTCTTCTCACTTCATTCGTCAAGATATCGAGTGTGAAGGACTTTGTACTTGTAGCAGTAACTTCCGTACAAATTTTTACAAAAAAAATGCAAATTACTTTTTAAAATTTATACAATAATTAAAACGGATTGTATTAGAGGTTAACTTTTTTTCAAAGCAGAGGTCGTAAAATAAAATGCTATCAGCTTTGATATTCGACAACTTTTTATTTTTATTGTCAAGATATTATGTTGTGAATAGTTCTCCAAAAACTTGTTAATCTGTTTTTCACCTGAAAAATTTAAATTTAAAGAAAAAAATTTAAATTAAAAAATAATGAACAGTTCAAAATTGTTTTAAAATAGTGTAGTCATGTTTATACTGTCCATAGAAAATATTTTTTGCGTAACTAAAATTACTTCGACTAAGCAGTAGTAAATAGAAATGAAATGATGAAAAGGGCATTTGAAAAATATTTTAGAATATTATTACTTGCTTAAGTATTTTTGAGGAAGAAAGTGAAATCAATATTATTAGACACACTCAAATACGTTTATTTTATTCTTTAAATATACACATCAATCAAAAGAAAAATGTACTTTGTATAAAGTGATATCATGCATAAGGCTAATCAAATGTTACATTATTTAGCGTTACAGCTTGAGCGTTTCTCTAACTAGATAGAACAGGGTGTTTCAAAAAAAATCATCTGATTTGTTAAAAAATTATAACTAATCAACGTTTAATCCGTTTTGGCCGAATACTGTATAGGTAGAAAACGGGACATTTCGAGTTTCACACAGTTGCCAACAGGTAGCGCTAACGCTCTACCTTCGTCCGCCACTTAGTGTTTGTAACTGCATAGCATATATCAGGTCTCGTCTTTCCCGATATATAGGATAAACAAACCAAAATATTTCTATACTGAAATTCAGACATTTCCGAAATTTGAATTTCAGTATTTGAACACTGTTTTAAAAAGAACTATACCAACTACAATAGATAACAGGATCATTAAATCGTATTTATCGCAAAATTTGTGAATGCAGTCGAACGTCGTAAATCCGGAATCGTCGGGACTTCGGCAATTCCGGATTTGGGATAATTCCGGATCTTAGATCATTTCAGTGTTAAGAAGTGAAATTAACATCATAAATCAATTTAAATTTTTTTCAAATTATTTACTTGTTTTCCTTGATTTATGAGCATAATTAATATTATTTCTTATTAACTTTAACATTTTTACAAAACATTTCATTTAAAGTGAGTTGCTTCATTAGTTTTGGTTTTTAATTATGCCCGACTCCGAAATAAAGTCTCTTTGCTCAAGTCCTTTTATTGCGGTGTTCAACACTTCCACTAAGCTGTCAATTGGCATTTTTTCTTCCGCTTGTGTTTCTTCTTTGCTCTCTTCGCTATCCAATACCGAAATTTTGGAGTTCATCAACACCATACTGCATATTTCGGCATCGGTGAGCTGACACCTGTCGAGGCTTCATCGTCGCACTGCAGTACTTCAAAGGCGTCATCTTCGGCAATTTCTTGTCCTCTTGACTTGACGCATTCAAGTAGTTCAAAAATTTCTATTTTTTCTTTTAAGATCTGAAATCCTTTGAAATCGGTATCCACGTTTTCTTCGTCCTCATAGAATATGGTTGCCGACCACAAATTGTGCCAAGAACTTTTCTTCGTCGCGGTTGGAATCCCGTCCCGTCCATCTTATTTGTTAACATATTTCTTTTAACTAAGCTCCCGATTCCTTGGAATTATTGAGCTCATTTTTGTAACTTCAGTGTAAAGAAGCCTGCGATAACTCAAAATTTAAATTATTATTTATTTGCTCACAGTTTTTGGAAAATGCTATACTATTTGTGTATTTTGCATAAAAGAGATACTTCTTTCTCTTTTACAAAAGAGAAGAAGAATGTTTCTTAGTTTTGCACCAACTTTTCTACACGAAATGATAAAATGTCTTCGCTTATTAAGAAACACTCATATCTAATCACTATAATAAAAATATTTTTAAAAATAAAAATCGCCTTTACCAGCGTATTAAAAGGGAAAAAATATTTTTTAAACAAAAATATGAATGTTAAAACAAAAATCACAAAAGAGTGAGGCGGAGTAAATTGTCATTCTCTTATACAGGGTAACCAAGAACATCGTCTACCCCGGCCCTGCCGAAGCATCCGGGTCACTGAATGACAGTCGATGCAATAGCTTCGATTACCAAGGCCGGATTCCTAGTGGCCCATCACCGGGCCACGGCCTGACCCCTTCCAAAGGAGGAACCTGCTATCATTGATGGAGGGACCAAGAGCCCCACAATTATTGTACGCGCAGGGGTATCAAGTTCCTGGTCCATGTTCATATGAACACGATAACTCAAAAAGTTACATAGCTAAATAGATAAAATTTGATAACAATTTTCTGATCAGAAATGTAGGTCCGTATCAAATTTTGTTTGTTAGTCTGCCTACTTTCACGTATTTGTTTTCTCCATTATTATTCACATACATTTGCCGTGTTTTAAATTATTATTTTCATGCATTATTTAGTTTCTTCTCTCTATATATTATTCTTTTTGCTTTTGTACAATAACCGACTTTTGGGTATATATAAATTTTATATATTTCATTTTGAATCGTCATTCCCAATTATTTTCTTTTGCAAAATATCCAGATTTTGAGTAATTATTAGTTTTTGATATTCAGTTTGAATCGCCATTCGCAATGGTTTTTTTTTTACAGAATACCTAATGTTTGGGTATTTATAAATTTTATATGTTTCATTTTCACCACCATTTGCATTTTTCTTTTTTCCTTCGCAAAATATCCAGTTTTTTGGTATACATAAATTTTATGAGTTTCACTTTGAATCACTATTCGCAAAAACTTTTTTTTGCAAAATACGCAGATTTTCGGTGTTTCTAAATTTATGTTTCATTTTAAATGACCATGCGCAAAGACTTTTTTAAAAAAAATATCCAGTTTTCTGATTTTTATATGTTTTGATTTAAATCACCATTGGCATTTTATTTTTTGACATGAAATCGTCTTTCCACTAGTTACAATGATAGTCGGTAGAGCTTTCTTGTGTGACTGGAATCACTAATAACTACGAGACTACTAATGAGAAAAGAATGGTTGGCCCCACAACGCATAGATCATATCTGTAAGAGTTTGTCGCATAGTATTTGTTTTGCCTTTGACGTCTTCTTACCAGTGTAAGCGCATGCGCGTGATTGTTATGAATTAGCTTTATGTAAGGTTATAAATAAGTGTGGAAACGCGTTTAGCTAGGAGGTTGATTCTGGTGTCATTTAAAGAGCTTTAGGAGTATTACTAGGACCCAAAGTGGGACAAAAAATATTTATCAGAATATAAGTAAAAATCCGTATTAAATTAAAAATTTCAAACTCTGCATGTCTTTTGATTATAACATGCAGAGTTTTCTTTCGAATTGTACGAAACTTACAGAATACTTGATAATACGTAAAAGAAACATTTGAAAAAAATTTGAATATTACGGAAAATATGGGCATTCGTAGTAAATAATGTTTTACTGCGCATACGCGAAATTTAGTTCTATATACTGTCAACAGATGACGCCAAAAAAGCTCACTAAATAAAACATAAGAAAGGCGCAGTTCGGGTCTGCAACGTAGATTTTTCGTGAAAACGTCAGAATAAAATCATAAAACAAATGTTTCGTATTAATATGTAATTTATTTATCAACCTCTTTAATACAATATTTACACAGAGTAGTATAATGGTTACAGAATAGATAACTTAGAAGCTACCACAGACCGTTGCTACATGCGATAAACTTGTGATTTATCTATCCATTCTGTAACCATTATACTACTCTGTGTAAATATTGTATTAAAGAGATTGATAATTAAATTGCATATTAATACGAAAGATTTGTTTTATGATTTTATCTAGCTTAATATACCGCACTCCTTCTTTTATGGAGGACTTTGACTTGACACAGAACCATACAGGTGCATGTACCCTCATAATATATGTTGCAAAAATAATAAGATTTTCAGATGGTTTTTTGTGGCCACATACAACCTTAAAATTCTACCTGCAGTAGTTAGCCATCTTGAGTGAGCAACTGGACCAGGCATTCCTAATATAAGGTCAGAATATCATTCACCACGTGATATCGCTAGGCAAATATCATATACATATTGCTGATCATTGCATTCTATATATATTATCTGACATATTCTCCACACTTATTGAAGGAAATGGAGCTACATGTAGCTCCTCGCTGGTTTTGATTGCTTTACCAATTGGTCCACAAAATTCTATACGACCAGTTGTTGCACCATCCAAAGAATTTAACAGACGACGGAGATGTAACTCATTTGTATGAATCAAAAAATGCACCACTTTAACGGTCTATTGAGGTCTAGGTCCATAAAGCGCATAATACCTCCCTTGTGCCCAGTATTAACATTTGTTCCATCGCATCCAATTACTGTTAGCCCATTTGATTGCATATTTTTTTATACAAAAAAATTGAGTATTGCTTTTTATGGCTTTAACTCCTCCTGTTGCAGCAGTAACATGTCCGATGTAGACAGAATTAGGTTCTTTTACACGATTATTATGCTTCTCCTTTGTGGTTTCTGGATAGTACTTTGTGTCCTTATTACTTTGTGTTGTCTTTTCTCCCGTCGAAATATAATCCGGTTAAGTGAAACCGAGACACTGTTAACTTAGCAGAGTCTACAACTGAATTTTGAAGCTAAAAAGCTTAAGTAAAAACTCTGTCTACGAATCTTATTGCTATCTACCACATGCGAAGTCTCGCCTTTGTGTACAATTCCAATGTCTTGTAGAACAGCACTGGCAATTGAAGCAGCTGCTCTATCTGAAATTCCGTATGGAGATTTATCTACTTGCTAAGGTAGGTAAATCTAAACGGTTTTTAGATTGATAATCCAAGGTAATTACATCCGTATCTGTATACGAGGACGAAGTCATAGAGTTGAGATAGAGTAGCTCCAGTGATTCAGCATCAGTTTTAACCATTTTACGTTTTATTCTTTCGTCTTCCGTCTGTTTTCTTTTCCCCCTTTCCTCTTTATTTTTAAGTCGCAATTAAATCTATTCCTACAATAACCATTTTCCTTTCTTATCTTTGATTTTTAATAAACAATCGCTCAGCAAGTGGAATTTTCATGTCTTTTTTCGCATTTACATGTATCGAAATTTGTACACTTACAAAATGTTATATCGAACAAACACGATATTTTTTCATTACGATAATTTTCCAATGTTTGTTGGTATTTTTATCATTCCTACGCCATTTGCAGGGCTTTAAAAGATTGCGATATTTATCATGACATTTTCTTATTTTTTCAATAACTCTCTTGTGAGATATATGGAGAATAGAATATTTAACCCATATTGATTAAATTATTTGAGCAACCACTTCAGAAATTTCAGCTACTGTCGGCTCACGTACATGCAGCGTCGGTTTCATTTCAGATTTCACAAATACATAATATTTTAGCACGTCAGAAACTGTTGGTAACACTCGGTCATGAAGTTCATTAAGCGGTCCAAAGATTGGACACATAGTTCTTTGCCTCGTATTTTTCACTATATTGTTTTCTTTAGACATTACTGCAGTTGTTTATTTTAATGTTAAATTCGTGATGTTCTCAACTAAGTTTTATATTTTGCAAAATGTGCTGAAGAAATATTATAACAAAGGCTCATTATTTCTTCAAACAAAGCATGCAATGAGAATCCGAACAGAAAGGTGTTTTACCTGCCTTCAAAGTACCGAAAGAATTTCTCCACTCAGAACTCAGACTCGGAGTCAAGACGAGTCTTACTCATTCGAACAACAAGGGAATGAGGAAAAACAAAACGCTTTTGCCAAAGTTTCCTCTATAACGATCTATTTTAGTTTATGGAAAGTCAAAATTGTGGCGTAGTTTATGTTCGTCT
>BGPR01020803.1:4796-27400 GCA_013235015.1 Araneus ventricosus | reverse complement strand
GAAAATCTTAGATTTATTTTTATTTTTGTTGGGGGGGGCGAGGTCTACTGTTCACAGAACTACTAGTTTAATAAACATAGAATATCTGTAACAAAACCGCATTCTACCATTTATCCTTCGTATATGAAAGTTTGTTAAATTTTTTTTCGTTTAGAAGGCATCACTCAGGTTTGTCATAGAACTTTGAAGAGATTAGTTCAAACGCAGATGTACTTTTGGTTATTTGAGCACAATTGAAAATTTCATTTTTTGTTTACGAATGATTCTCAAACGGTTTGAATTCGAGCATTAATAAAATAAATAATCAATCTTGCCTGTTTTTCTAATTCATCGACTTTTTATTCAGAGATATACCGGAAGAAAATTCTCAACAACATATCTCACAGTTTCTGCAACAATTTTTCCTATATCTGAATTATGTTGTACCTGCCTAATAAGCGTAATCTGCAATGGAAAATAATCTCGTGTTGAATCTCCGGTGGTAAGACTGAGGAAAAAATATACTTTTATACATCAGTCCTCCAAATCTTCCATAACTATAACAGTTTTCCAAATAGATGTGTGTTGAAGGTCTCTACTTTTGGAAAGTACAACAGAAATATACAGTGCAATATGTATCAAGTTGTTGCATATATTTGTAAATATTTATATATGTATTCCATTATTTGGAATGTTTTCTTCTTCTTGTGTAACAGTTTCCTATGTATTATAACTTGCCATGCTAAATTCAATATTTTAGTGATTTTACCGCGTTCTTTTTCTGTAGCAGTTTTTCATATTGTGTTTGCCATCCATCTCATCAATGCATAGTAAAAAATTAAGTCCCCTGAAAGCGTCAGTATGTGTGAACGACTGAAACTGGAGAAATTCTAAACTGATTTTGGAGATATTTGTACCATTTTGTAGGGCATTTATCGAGGAAGGTTTTAGTACATTAAACGTATATCAAAATCAAAAAGGGAGTTTAACAATTGCGATTTTAATAATTATTTTACTACCACGATAAGCGCATGCGCAAAGTAGCAGTATCTGTGCTTTGCGTATGCGCGGAATCTATGTTTGTATCCAATCCAATCTCGATCCGCGCATGCGTAAAACAGCAGGATCTGTGCTTTGCGTTTCCTCTGCGCATGCGCGAAATGGCAGGAGCTGTGCTTTGCGTGTGTGCGCTGAATACTTTCAACTGGCTCTGGTACTAGAGAATCGGATTTAATACCGAAGATTCCTCGCATTCCAACAGATTTATCGTTTTCCTTTAAACGTGTTCAATTTCAAGTTAGACTCTGTTTCGGCATGGCAATAAATAAAGCCCAGGGACAGACGTTTCACACTGCTGGAATTGACCTAAGCTGAGAATGTTTTTGTCATGGACAACTTTATGTGGCACTTTCAAGAGTTACCTCGAAGCAATTTATTTTTTGTTTTGGTACTAGGAGGAGAAACTGTCAATGCTGTTTATAAAGAAATATTATGAGGCAATTTGAATTTTGTTTCCATATCACAGATTGCATTTTACATATTCAATGGTTCCATGTAAGTACAGAATAGATAAAGGCGTTCGGAGCCGCGGTTACAACGGCTAGTAATGTATAATTCTTAGATCCGGATCTTGCACTTTATCTGTCATGTAACCATTTCCTTGTTTTCAATATAGTTGCTTGAGTAAGGTTCCATTTACTGTCCATTCAAACTGCTCATAAAGAGTGGCAAGAACTCTAGGTACAGTGACAAGAGGTGGTGCTATGTTATGTGTATTCCATAGGCGAAGGAAAGATATAAGATTATGAAGTTCTCATTTTGCTTTAGGTATTGAAAAATACCTCTTTCATGAAAAAAAGCTGATAACTTCAATTCAATAAATAATATTCAGCAACGACATTGTTTGAAGGGGCCATTTGTTACTTTGGTATCTAAGCATAACTAAATATAGTCTTGCATATCAGGATAATGTATAAATATCAATGTATTATTTCAGTTGAGGTCAATTGAAATATCAGGATGGCCTAATGCAAGCATATTGAATATTAAATCTGATAAAAGCATGACTTCAACTCATTTATTGTTATAAAATGTATGATACGAGATGAGTGGCAAGTCAGATGTTGACTTACTTTGAATTTGATTTAAAAATATGAATACGAGTACGGTTCAACGTTGTTACGTTGTACGCAGATACGGAGTGTAATGGTTGTTTTTGACGCAGACTTGGGTCTCTCCATAGTGGTTTAATGGTGTGTCGGGAAAGGAAAAAATTATGAAGCTTTTCGTGGTATTTTTATACGTTTATAGCTCCGAAACCAAATAAGATAGAGAGTTGGTTTTAGTCTCATTTAACATAGGAAGGTAGACATTGAAGATGGAAAAAAGTTTAGAGGGAAAAAGACTTATTCCTCTTGCCCTTGCTCCTGTCCTGCTTCTCATGCTCATGTCATTGTCTGTATTGGCGCCTCTGCGAGGCTGCTGTGGAGTGAGGGAGAAAATGGACTTCTGGTACTGTTAGAGCGACATGGTATCATGGACCTGGTCTGGTATTTGGACCAGGGGGACATGAAACAACAACAAAAGTTTAGAATTTGGAATCACTGTTTAGTCACAGTTGAGCTGCATATTTTGTTAAAATCACGAAGAATCTTGATGAAATCACAGTGAGCGATGTGCGCGCACGCAGACTAAGGCAATTCAGCCATCGATCTCAGGTCTATTTGTAATATTATTCAAGAAATGTTGAATTACGTCGTACTAAAATCAAACGCTTATAACTCCGTAACAAAATAACATACAGAGTTAGCTTTAGTTTCGTTTAATAGAGGAAGGTAGGCATTGAAGACTTCAAAAATAATTGTAGAATTTGTAATTACGGTTTGGTCAAAGTCTTGTTGCAAAGTTGGTAAAAATCAAGAAGAATTTTACATTGAAAGAGTCGCATACACAGTAGACCAATATAGACTATAGAGTTAATAGTCACATAGAGCTACTTTAGTCACAATTGAATAAAGTAAGTAAGTCTAAGCCCCTTAATCCCAGCGATCGTTTCGCAGAGACAGCCTCCTTCGAATTTTTTTCAAGTTCTCTAATAAATGTTTGTTTAGTCTTAGAAGAAGTAATATGAATGTCAATTAAAACGTCAACAGGTAAGTGAAAAACAACTAATAAAATAAAAACCCTTTAATGAGGAAAAAATAAAACCGTGCATTACTAAGCAAATAAAGGGAAATATTTATTTTTTAATAATTATAAGTCGATTCAAATTAAAAGCTATCATGAAAATTAGAACTACGTTTAAAAAAACATAGCGCTAAAAGCATTTAGTAATAAAAGAAAACTGCCGATTTCTGTTGTTCTTTTAATGCTCAGAAGTAGTAACAAATAATGAAACTTTTTGATCTCTGCATTAAATGTCAAGAAGTATATTAATAAGAATGAATTGGCATTTTTTTCCTTCATAGATATTTCAATGATGCCCTTCGTGTGATGCTCGTAATTAGTAAGTAATATTGCTATCCGAGATTTTTATATAAATTTAAACTATCGAGTAAATCTCATGAATTTCTGTTCCTTTGGGAAATGCTAAATTGCAAATAGTTTCAAGCGCTAAACTAAATGGTATATCAGCAGATAATCAGAACATTTATTTTCCCTCTTGGAAATTATGTCTCGATGTTTTGATTAAAACTAACATTATAGTTTGTGTACATTTATTCATAAGAAACATATTTAACTATAACATATAACTATTTATTATTTTAAGAATATAATACTTTACAACTGACTTTTTATACAACAGAATTACTTTTCATACAACTGTAGCGGTTACAATTCACTGCCTTCTCCTTTTCATGGTAGGTGGCGCTACTAGAGCCATCCGGGTTTTTCCCATGATACATGTCTCTCTTCTTTTCTGTGTACTTGTCTTGTGTTGTTGTTCTCTGTCTTGTATCTTGTAACTTTTAATGTATTGTGTCGTGGAACTTAGCCATATAATAATAATGGTTCCTGAAATTGAATTAATTCTTCAACAGAGGCATTCCATTTTAAACAAGAGTCTCGTCCCTCTTCACAACAGAATTACTTTTTATATAACAGAATTACTTTTTATACAACAGAATATTATACTTTAATCATAAATAGAACAACCGCCCAGATGTTATTTTGTAAACCACCAGTTAAAAGAATCTTTGTCTCATTCGTGCAGTCGTTAAGAGGTGGTTGATCTGTGAACATATATTTTCTGATACTTAATTGAGACAATTGTTGGCGGCAGGTAAACAAACGTGTTTCTTAAGAACACTGACATAGATACCACTGGACCCTAGGAAGAAAATAAAAAAGTTTCCGTATGGGCGAATTCTCCTAAAAATGCAAATACTTACCCATGCAAAGCATCTGAATTTTTTAGCTACATGCATTTCTGTTTCCCAAACTCTTAAAATGAATAAAAAATTGCCGAGGTAGATTCTACATTGTTTCGCCACAAAACCACTGAGTGCTCTGAGTCGGTTTGATATCTTGATATACTGCGAACAACGGCCTGCATAAAATATGATTGTTTACAAGGCATCTCAGGATTTATCTTCCGGTAGCTTGGCCTAAACTGTTTCCTGGGATACTGCTGGTACAGATTTTGAGAGAACTCGCTGTTGCTACAAGTATTCGAATATCTAGAGCGACATCCTGCATAAAAGAGGTATGTTTGCCAGGAAACTCGCGACATGTCTTTCACTAACTTCGGCTACAAAATGGACTTAATCAAAGTGTTGTACAGATAAGTGTAATTAGAGTACCACAAGTCACTAGTGAGTTTCTTTTTGTTTGTAGAATGGTGCCAGTCGTGATAAAATCTGGTAGAAGCGAAACATAGACAAAAAAACCTGAAAATAACGATAAAGTTATCTGATGAAAGGTGGCTGAATCATGGTATGGTATCAATTTGAGTGGCCAATATGTCATGCAATTTTTCTTCAGTGCAGCTATGAATGCTGAAATATACAAAATTCGGTTTTTGATTATCATGCCAAGTTTTTTGAGTTTGAAATCGACTATAACTTCCTCTCCATAGAATATACAGCGCGTTCCCATCACGCTGCGTTATTATTTTGAGGATGAAGAAATCCAGCAAGCGAAATGGATCGCATATTCTGCACATTTATATCCGATGGAACATGTGTAGGAGGCATTAAATGCCTACATGAATGACTATAATACCCACACAGTATTCTACAGGAGTTTCAAGACGCTATTTATCGTGAATTCACTTTGTTTTCACATGTACTGACGTACAATCTAACACACTGCTTGAAAATTCCCTGTAGAGCTTGCATTTCAGTCAGGGGTGACCGCATTTACTTTTTGATATGTATTTGTAATAAGTTATTATACCATGCTTTTTCTCCTCCGCCTTCCTCCAAATTTCCTGAGTAAGGGGTGACCACACTTACTTCTAGATATATATTTGTTATAAATTATAATACCATGTTTTCTCTTCTCCATTTTGCGCCAAATCTCCTATGTCAGGGGTAAACACATCTACTTTTAGATATGTATTGGTAATAAGTTATTATACCATCTTTTCACTTCTACACCTTGCTCCGAATTTCCTAACTCAGGAGTGACCATATTTACTTTTAGATATATATTTGTAATAAGTTATAATACCATGTTTTCTCTTCTCAATTTTGCGCCAAATTGCCTATGTCAGGGGTGAACACATTTACTTTTAGATGTGTATTCGTAATAAGTTATTATACCATGTTTTTCTCCTCCACCTTGCGCCAAATTTCTTGAGTTAGAGGTGACCACATTTACTTCAAGATATAAACCCATTTACGTGTCCCTAAAGGGAATATTATAGAAGGGGTGGGGTGGTGAGGAAAATGATGACCCAGGTTGGGGGAGTCCAATTCACGTCGTTTCCTCCCAAAACTCTGTGTCTTAAAGAAGCTAAAAGAAAAAAGTCCCGTCGGGATTAAAGAGTTAAGGAAGTGTAACTTAAAAGCAATAGCTTATAGTTGCCTCCTCATAAAAGGCCTTGAAAGATGGTGATGTAATGAATTTTTTGACTTCATGGTCTAAAAAAATTTTTTTTTCTGTTATTACGTCCTATGAAGTTTATGGGAGTGTCTTATTTAAAAGTGCAATATGAGCAATCAAAACTGATTAAAATTGTAGTGAAATTAAATAAATACCATTTCAAACTGATGATTCGTTAAAAGTAATCAGTCTATATGAGTTCTCAAAAACAAATATATACTATTTTTTAGGAAACTTTGATAAATTTTGCCGTTGAAACATAAGATATAAGTTCGACCGTTTTCTTAAGATCTTAAACTGATTTTATGAAAAAAAGAGAACTGCGTGTCATTCTGACTTTTAATTTTGAGAAACATCTATATCTTCTCAATTTGTTAACTATGAAACGTAATAAGATGAATTCGATCATTTTATTTATCAACATAATAGCTAGAAGATAGAAATAGATAAGAATTGCTTTGAAGAAAAGTAAAATAAAGGAAACTAAGTGTTTAACAATTTATTTTTAGTTTTATATCTGACTTATACTTTATTATTTGAAATACTTTTTGTAAGTAAATTTGAGAAAAATATCTAGCACCTCTCGCCGTCCTCCAGGTTGTTTCGCGTCGAACACCCTCTCTGCTCAGAACAGCCCCGTCACCTCGTTTCAAACTACCTTTTTCAATTTCAAATACTGAATGAAAATGAGTGGAACGGACTATGAACCAATGGTTGATTTCATGTTCTTTGGAGAAAAAGGGTTGCTTTAAAATTGTAAAATCTTTGAAAAACTCCAATCGAGATGTAATGTTTGTATTATTTTCTGGAGAATTTTTTTATGATATCGCTTTAAATTAAACAGTTACCATCACAATAAATATTTTACAACATTTTTGACAGGACATTTTGATGGAACTGTAGGGATTACTGATGAAATCATAAAAGCATCTCAATTTTAAAACGTTTATTCCAAAAACAACTTCATTCTCTCATTAAACAAAGCTGCATTTCATACAAAGTTTTTTAATAAAAATTAATTATTTTTTCACCAATCTATAAAAATAAATTTAGAAAAAAATCGTGTTCTATTGATTTTTAATTAAATTTTAACTGAAACAAAGATATTGATATTTATAGAGATGTCTAACAAAATCTGCTATTAAAATAAAGTTAAATTAAAAGAGATAACATGATTATTGTTTATCGTATATATATGTTACAGAATTGCATACAAACGAAAAACACTATTCAAAATTTACGAAAATAATGCGGAACTTTCTGAATGGTTACTTATTTTAAGAAAGCGACGAAATAAATTGACGAAATCGATCAGCTTTTTGAGGCTCAGGAACTCCGTGATTTTTTTATTTTGTAATATTTCTCGAAAATAAAAGGCGGTAAAAGACACCATTCATGACGTATCTGGGAGTCATAAGCTTACACATATAAAAAATGTCGAAATCGGTTCAGTGGTTGGGGCTGGGGAACTCTGTTATGGAGTTTTCCCTCGTAGAAAGTACCGCGAAGTAAGGTTTTTTCGATTTCTCTCTTAAATCGAGGTTGGTGATGAATAGAGAGCAGTTGACCATTGATGGCATATCTAGCCTCCTTCGTCGACTCGCTATTCGTCCTTATTATTAATTGACTTTGGCTATGCTAGCAACGTTCCAAAATAAATTGACGAATTGGCCTTTATACAGGTTGAGGGACACTGCCATAGTTTTATTTTGTGATATATCTCGAAAATGAAGGGTGGAGCGGGTAGGCTGCCCTTTATGACATATCTAGGCGCTGTAAGCTTCTATATGAAATAAAAATTATCGGAATCGTTTCAGTGGTTGGGGCTGACCATCTGGTGTGACCAAATTATTTAAAACATATAGATGAATCTATTGTAAATTGCATGTACAAGAAATTTTTCAATGGCTGAATTTCGAAATTTTTAATTTCGCAATTTTAAAAGACCCTTAGGAGATACATGAAAATGGATATTGTTTCCGAAATCGGAAGGTCAGTTATATAATTTACTTAAATTTATGAAAACCCCAGACAAAAAGTTAATTTTTGCGGGTTTGAGTAATCGTTTATGTCATCTACACTAATTACTAATTATTTATAATTTTAAAAATGCGCAACGGATTTTAGAATTATATATTCTCATTGTTTTGTTCCATGTGAGCATGAATTGACAATGAATTATGCTATCGCGCAATCCGTCATACGGTGGGTATTTAAGATTTAATACTATTTTACCGGTATATAAAAGGGGACTGTTCGGAAAACTTTATTTTCGCATATACGAAAATATCAAAAATATTTTTTTGAAATATAAGAATATAAAATTTGATACCGCTGGAAAGTTAATGCTATCACTTAATACAATAATTTTTATAATGACACAAAATATTTAGAAACACCGAGAGAAAATTGTAGCACTAATACCCTAACCGGAAAAACTAAAGGAACAATTATAAAAACTCACATATTTTCAATGATTAAACAGACGTAGCTGAATGAACATGGACATGCGCAGAATATAAATTTCCTCATGCCAGAAATATTTTCAAAAAGCAGGATTGCAAATTTAACAAAAAATAAGAAACTTCATAAAACTTTTATGATTTTTCTTTTTTTTTGTAATATGTGTCTTGTTTCTGTGTATTACTGTAATGTCTTAGAAATAAAAACTGTCTTTTTAACAATTATCAAGACATTTATTTACAGACACACAGACACAAACATTAACATTAAACACAAAAACAAATTTAGATGAAAAAAATTATTCATGGATTATAAAAGCTACATTAACCCCAAAATCAAACTCAATATCATTCAAATTCAGCACTGTTACATATAATTAGCATCTTGCTGACATCCTAAAATTGAATTACAGCATTCTAGCATAACTTTCACAAATCACCACCATTTTCACCGCTCCGGTAGAGACATCACACAACAACATTCTCCCTAAAACAAAACTCAAGTCCGCTTCCTTTAGGGAAGCACATTAGACACAGCGAAACAGCTCAAAACCACGTCTCGGCTCCAGCGGGGCGGCCAGTCCGGAACATAGCGGCTAGGAAGGTACATTACTTACCCTTGGGGATTTTTTGTTTATTATTTGTTTATGGTTATTTCTTTGTAACTTTTTGCCACACTTGTTTCTTCTGTAGTCTGTATTTATTTCAGGTTTCTTGCTCCCACTCCGGTCCGTGTTATGGCTTTTCAAGCTCCCGGGTAGGCTGCGTCGGAGTGGGCGTTAAATTATAAAACATAATAACACATTTTATAAACTGATTATTTTCACCACTGTTCATAAAGAAGAAAAGAAAATCATAGTGATAAAAACAAAATATATACATAAATATTCTCTCCTTAGAAGATAATTAACTGGGGAAATTTTAATATTATTGGGGCATTTCATATTCCCACTACTTTAATATCCAGAAACATTTTATATCGAATAATGGTATGTTAGATTGTGACAATTCAAAGATATCTTAAAAAACTTATCCCTTTTCTATGAAAGCTAGAAAAAAGTAAATAATGTGCCCGATATTTGTTACTAACAACATTTTCTCCTACATCTCAATTTCCAGAAAAATTCAAGTGTGACATTTCAACCTTTCATTTAAGTTTTCATGTGAGATAAAACTCAACTTCGTATGACAGTCGTGAGAGAGGCAGAAAAAAGCAACGAGAGAGCGTTATTAAACTCTCTCACTTTCTTCGAACTGGTCCGTTCAGTGCCTCCCTTTTTCCGCTTTACTCTAGAGACAAAGGACCTCATAATCAATACGACTTTTTGGAAAGGGAAAAGAAACTGACATTTCTATGAAGATAAAGAGTATAAACAATAAAGCTACAACAGAAAGCTTGACAATGAAAAAAGAAGACGGGAAAAGAATCAGAAACACAATAGTATTCCACCACGATATTTCCGCTAAGAAATTTCCCGAACCGAAACTGAAATTGAATGGAATGATATATACACTATTTAATATATACATATAAAGCTATCTTTTAAAGGAAAAAAGCTATATCGTTATATCGGAAACGGAAGAAAGGGAACGAAGGAAGGGAGGAAGTGACATAGAGGAAACTGGAAGCAGAAGATACAGATAAAAGAAGTCCTCTCAATTTTCTGCTCGAATATGCACATTGTGACGAAATTCGTTTTATTTGCTTTTCACCTACTTCTAGCTACACGGATACTGATAAAAAAACTGAACGATATTGACTATTTAGAAACAGATGGAGAAAATGAAATGTGATATGATATACTTTAAAATAACACCGATGCCATACATGTGTTTTATATCAAATGGATTTATAAGTGCCTTTGAATACTTTAATACTTAAATGACAAAATATTTAGAAACATTCTGAGAAAATTGTAGGACTAATATTACTAAAGGAACAATTAATATAAACTAAAAGAAAAATTATAAAAACTCACGTCTTTTGAATGATTATGCAAACGTAGCTTATAGAACAACGGACTTCAGCATGATATAACTTTTCTCATTCCTTACATATTTTCATAATGCAGGATTGCTATTTTAACAAAAAGTAATTTTCAATACGAGCATAGGAAATTTGGCGCATGGTGTAAAAGAGGAAACATGATATTATAACTTATAACAAATACATATCTAATAATAAATGTGGTCACCCCTGACTTAGGAAATTTGGCGGAATATGGAGAAGGAAAAAAAATTGTACTATAACTTATTGCAAATACATATCTAATAATAAATGTGGTCACCCATGAGTTAGGAAATTTGGTGCAAAGTGGAGAAGACAAAACATGGTATTATAATTTATTACAAATACATATATAAAAGTAAATGTGGTCACTCCTGAGTTAGGAAATTCGGAGCAAGAAGTAGAAGTGAAAAGATGATATAATAACTTATTACGAATACATATCTAAAAGTAAATGTGTTCACCCCTGACATAGGAGATTTGGCGCAAAATGGAGACGAGAAAACATTGCATTATAAATTATTACAAATATATATCTAAAGGTGAATAGGGTCACACTTGATTTAGGAAATTTGTCGCAAAGTGGAGAAGACAAAACATGGTATCATAATTTATTACAAATACATATCTAAAAGAAAATGTGGCCACCCCTGACAGAAGTGCAAGCTCTACAGTGATTTTTCATGCAGTATGCTATACTATACGGCAGTGCATAAGAAAACAAATTGAATTCACGATAAATAGCGTCTTGAGAATCGTGGAGAATACTGTTTAGTTATGATAGTCATTCATATAGGCATTTAATGCCTCCTACACGTGTTCAATCGGATATAAATGAGAAGAATGTACGATCCATTTCGCTTGCTGGATTTCTTCATCCTCAAAAGAATAACGCAGTGTGATGGGGACGCGTTGTATATTCTGTGGAGAGGAAGTTATCGTCGATTTCAAACTCAAAAAACTTGGCATGATAATCAAAAACCGAATTCTGTATATTTTAGCATTCATAGCCGCACTGATGAAAAATTGCATGACGTATTGGCCACTCAAATTGATACCATACTATGATTCAGCCACCTTTCAACAGATACCTTTATCGTTATTTTCAGGGTTTTTTTGTCTATGTTTCGCTTCTACCAGATTTTATCACGACTGGAAGTGAGAAAATAAATGTTCTGATTATCTGCTGATATACCATTTATTTTAGCGCTTGAAACTATTTGCAATTTAGCATTTCCCTCAGGAACAGAAACTCATGAGATTTACTCGATAGTTTAAATTTATATAAAAATCTCGGATAGCAATATTACTTACTACATACGACAATCACACGAAGGGCATCATACAGATATCTATGAAAGAAAAAAAATGCCAATTCATTCTTATTAATATACTTCTTGACATTTAATGCAGAGGTCAAAAGGTTTCATTATATGTTACTTCTTCTGAACATTAAAAGAACAACAGAAATCAGCAGTTTTCTTTTATTACTAAATGCTTTTAGCGCTATGTTTTTTTAAAGTAGTTCTAATTTTCATGATAGCTTTGTATCGACTTATAATTATTAAAAAAGAAACATTTCACTTTATTTGCTTAATAGTGAACGGTTTTATTTTTTCCTCATTAAATGGTTTTTGTTTTATTGGTTGTTTTTCACTAACCTGTGTACGTTTTTATTAACATCCATATTACATCTTCTAAGACTAAACAAACACTTATTAGAGAACTTGAAATAAATTCGATGGGAGGCTGTCTCTGCGAAACGGTTGCTGGGATTGAGGGCCTTAGACTTACTTACTTTATTAAATTGTGACTAAAGTAGCTCTATGTGAATATTAACTCTATAGTCTACAGTGACTATTGGTCTAGTGTGACTATGCGACTCTTTCAATGTAAAATTCTTCGTGATTTTTACCAACTTTGCAACACGACTGTGACTAAACCGTAATTACAAATTCTTCAATTATTTTTGAAGTCTTCAATGCATACCTTCCTCTGTTAAATGAAACTAAATCTAACTCTCTATGCTATTTTGTTACGGAGTTATAAGCGTTAGATTTTAGTACGACGTAATTCAACAATTCTTGTGTAATATTACAAATAGACCTCAGATCGATGGCTGAATTGCCTTAGTCTGCGTGCGCGCACATCGCTCACTATGACTTCATCAAGATTCTTCGTGATTTTAACCAAATATGCAGCTAGACTGTGACTAAACAGTAATTCCAAATTCTAAACTTCTGTTGTTGTTTCACGTCCCCCTGGTCCAAATACTAGACCAGTTCCATGATATCAAGTCACTCTAACAGTACCACAAGTCCATTTTCCCACTCACTCCACAGTAGCCTCGCAGAGGCGCTAATACAGTCAATGACATGAGCAGGAGAAGCAGGACAGGAACAAGGGAAGAAGAATAAGTCTTTTTCTCTCGAAACTTCTTTTTTCCATCTTCAATGTCAACATTCCTCTGTTAAATGAGACTAAAACCAACTCTCTATGCTATTTGGTTTCGGAGCTATAAAAGTATAAAAATACCACGAGAAGCTTCATAAATTTTTCCATTCCCGACACACCATTAAACCACTATGGAGAGACCCAAGTCTGCGTCAAAAACAACCATTACACTTCGTATCTGCGTACAACGTAACAACGTTCAACCGTACTCGTATTCTTATTTTTAAATCAAATTCAAAGTAAGTCAACATCTGACTTACCACTAATCTGGTATCAAATACTTTTATAACAATAAATGAGTTGAAGTCATGCTTTTATCAGATTTAATATTCAATAAGCTTGCATTAGGCCATCCTGGTTTTTTAATTGACCTCAATTGAAATCCTTACTTTATCATGATATACAAGACTGTATTTAGTTATGATTACATACCAAAGTAACAAATGTCTCCTTCAAACAATGTCGTTGCTGAATATTATTTATTGCTTTGAAGTTATCAGCTTTCTTTCATGATAGAAATAATTTTCAATACCTAAAGCAAAATGACAACTTCATAATCTTATATCTTTCGTTCGCCTATGGAATACCCATAACATAGCACCACCTCTTGTCACCGTACCTAGAGTTCTTGCGACTCTCTATGAGCAGTTTGAATGGACAGTACGTGGAACCTTACTCAAGCAACTATACTGAAATCAAGGAAATGGTTACATGAGAGATAAAGTGCAAGATCCGGATCTAAGAATTATACATTACTAGCCGTTGTAACCGCGGCTCCGAACGCCTTTATCTATTCTTTACTTACATGGAACCATTGAATATGTAAAATGCAATCTGTGATATGGAAACAAAATTCAAATTTCCTCATAATATTTCTTTACAAACAGCATTGGCAGTTTTTCCTCCTAGTACCAAAAAAAAAAATAAATTGTTTCGAGGTAACTCTTGAAAGTGCCACATAAAGTTGTCCATGACAAAAACATTCTTAGCTTAGGTCAATTCCAGCAGTGTGAAACGTCTGTCCCTGGGCTTTATTTATCGCCATGCCGAAGCAGAGTCTAACTGGGAATTGAACACGTTTAAAGGAAAACCATAAATCTGTCGGAATGCGAGGGAACCTCGGTATTAAATCCGATTCACTAGTACCAGAGCCAGTTGAATGTATTCAGCGCACACACGCAAAGCACAGCTCCTGCCATTTCGCGCATGCGCAGAGGAAACGCAAAGCACAGATCCATCTGTATTACGCATGCGCGGATCGAGATTGGATTGGATACAAACATAGATTCCGCGCATACGCAAAGCACAGATACTGCTACTATGCGCATGCGCGGATCGTAGTAGTAAAATAATTATTAAAATCGCAATTGTTAAACTCCCTTTTTGATTTTGATATACGTTTAATGTACTATAACCTTCCTCGATAAATGCCCTACAAAATTGTACAAATATCTCCAAAATCAGTTTAGTATTGCTCCAGTTTCAGGCGTTCACACATACTGACGCTTTCAGGGGACTTAATTTTTTACTATGTATAGATGAGATGGATGACAAACACAATATGAAAAATTGCTACAGAACAAGAACGCGGTAAAATCACTAAAATATTGAATTTAGCATGGCAAGTGATAATACATAGGAAACTGTTATACAATAAGAAGAAAACATTAAAAATACTGGAATACATAAATAAATTTTTACAAATATATGCAACAATTCGATACATATTGCATTGTATATTTCTGTTGTTACTTTCTATAAGTAGAGAACTTCAAAACATACATCTATTTGGAAAACTATTAAAGTTATGGAAGATTTGAAGGACTGACGTATACAAGTATATTTTGTCTCAACCTTACCACCGTAGATTCAACACGAGATTAATTTATTACGCTTAATAGGCAGGTAAAACATAATTCAGATGTTGGAAAAATTGTTGCAGAAACTGTGAGATGTGTTGTTGAGAATTTTCTTCCGGTCTATCTCTGAATAAAAAGTCGATGAATTAGCAAAACAGGCAAGCTTAATTATTTATTTCATTAATACTCGAATTGAAACCATATGAGAATCATTCGCAATATGGTATCAAACACAATATGAAAAACTGCTACAGAACAAGAACTCGGTAAAATCACTAAAATATTGAATCTAGCATGGTGTGATATTCGTTACAAAATATTTTGTCATTTCTAAAGTTTTCTCTTTAAAAAGTAGTGTGGCAATACAATATTTGTCTTACGAGCGTTGCCTAGCAAAGCACGAAAAAGATGTTACATATTATAAGATTTAAAATGAGTAGTTAGAGAGAGAGACCAAAATGTAATGATTGATGTTGATAGTCCAACGAATGAACGGTATTATAGTGAAAATTTATATTATAATAAAAGTGTTTTTTAATAAAAATTCTGTTAATTCATCCTGAAATACACTACAATGGCAAGTGATAATACATAGAAAACTGTGATACAAAAAGAATAAAACATTCCAAATACTGGAATACATAAATAAATTTTTACAAATATATGCAACAATTTGATAATCATTGCACTGTATATTTCTGTTGTACTTTCCAAAAGTAGAGACCTTCAAAACACACATCTATTTGGAAAACTGTTAAAGTTATGGAAGATTTGAAAGACTGATGTATAAAAGTATATTTTTTTTCTCAACTTTACCACCAGAGTTTCATTACGAGATTATTTTCCATCGCAGATTACGCTTAATAGGCAGGTACAACAGAATTCAGATATTGGAAAAATTGTTACGGAAACTGTCGAGATGTATCCTTCAGATTTTTCTTCTGGTCTATCTCTGTATAAAAAGTCGAGGAATTAGCAGAACAGGCAAGATTGATTATTTATTTCATTTAATACTCGAATTCAAACCATATGAGAACCATTCGTAAGCAAGAAATGAAATTTTCAATTATGCTCAACTAACCAAAAGTACATTTCCGTGTGAAATAATCTCTTCAAAGTTCTATGAGGAACCTGAGTAATGCCATTTCCTCAAAAAAAGTTTAAAAACTTTCATATACGAAGGATAAATGGCAGAATGCGGTTTTGTTACAGATATTCTATGTTCATTAAACTAGTAGTTCTGTGAACAATAGACCTCGCCCCCCCCAACAAAAATAAAAATAAATCTAAGATTTTCTCTTCATTGCATTTTTTAAAACTTAGCAAATATTATTCATTGTGAAGACAGCATTGTTTGTAGAGACACCGGACATCATAATTTGACTCTTAAGGAGATACACTGGTGTACAAATGTTTAGCACATTCTTAAGGAGCGAATTTAGAGTAAATATCGATAAAATTGTTCGCAATCTGCTGAATTAGCAAAACATATTTAGCTCTTTACTTAGCTTATCTTTAAGCGGCATATGGAAGTAATCTGAGAAAGATGGCACCAAAAATTCACAGAGAAAAATTAAGTAATTAAATTGGTTATTTAAAAAAGATCATCGAGGAAATTTCACGATAAACGTCAAATTAAAATATTTTATCCAACTCACTTGGTTAGAAATAAGAAGATGGAATTCAAAGTAACTTGGCGATAAATATTACAATTTTACAGAAATATTTATATAAGATAAAATCTGTGGTTGTGTTGCAGATCAGACGATTTATAACGCAGGCGAAATAATTTTGGCGAGATCACATTTCTTGGCGAGAAGTGTCTGATAATTCCATTTAGGCTTAAAAATTGAAATAGAGTTTTGAAAGTTCTTAAAATTGCCGACTGCGGCTCATAATGTATAAAAGAAATTATTCAGATGGTGAATGAGTTTAAGGGGAGTTGGAATCCTAAGTCCGTGAACCCTAACCCTGTTACTTCGATGTACCTTTTCTCAAAATTTGTTATAGATTCATGGTTGAAATTATTTACAGAAGTAAAGAAATGAGATTTGGTTCATTTTTAATATTTTTTATAAATTTACAAAATATTTAATTAGAAATAGTGAAATTTTATCCTATTTTATCACAAAAAAATTGTAAAAATAAAGTTTTGAGTTTATTTTAAAAAATATAATTTCTATATAATGAGAAAGTTGTACCTTCCTTGTATAAAAAATTTCAAACATGAATTTATAACAGATTTTGAGAAAAGGTACATCGAAGTATCAGGTTTAGGGTTAACGGACTTAGGGTTCCAACTCCCCTTTAATATAAATTCAGAACTAAAAGATGGACAAAGATTATAAAAATAGGTAACACTTATTTAGCGAAATGCTGATACGTGTACAAAGCGATACGAAAAGTGTGTTTATTTACCACTCTGATATCGTAATCTTAATGTTGTCACCCACTCTTTTATTACCAATTAAATTGATAATAATAATAATTATGTATAATTGAAATAACTATTTTATTATGGAATTGAAATAACTATTTTATTATGGAATTGAAGTAAATAGAAATAAAATACACCATTTTCTATTGCTTCAAGAAATATTTCTGCGAAATTTGAAGGAAATCGAACAAAGCAATTGGTCTTAAACGCGTAACAAACATACAGACAAACAAATACAAAATGCTGGAGTTAAAACGTAGACCTCGCTTGGCTCGGTCAATAAAAAATCTACACAATTAAAATATTTCAGTCCGATTACAATCTAAGCAGATACATTTGGTGGGAAAATGTCCTTCGGAAAAAACCACACTTATTATTGTACACAGGAAGTGATTTGAAAATACTAACTCAATTTTTTAAACAATTACTGAAAGAGAATTCCTTCATTACAATACCTTAAATTTGTTTTCAGGTTATCATATATTCCAATGAATACAAACATCATACAACTAGTATTTTCTGTCTTAATTTAAGACACTGCATAATAACAATACCATAGAGTTTCGAAATGGCTATAACAGTTATTATATTATTCCTATTTACTATATAAAATTGCGGATTACGTATGCTTTATAATAAAATATTGCTAAGCACGAGAAATGTTAATTAAAATTTCTGAAGAGCAGCAAACATAAAGCAGTGGCTACAATCTGAAAAAGGACATACGAATCCAAATTATTCTCTGAACAGTTTCTTTATATGTATCAATACATACCACTTATATCATAGCTATAATCTCAGGCAAGTAGCATGAAAAAAATGAATGATGAATGAAAAATAACAGAAGGACATATTCATTGTATTTGTACCTAATTACCATTTCAACGTACATATTAATTTAAAAAAAGAAGCATTCTTTTTCTATACGGTTATAATCCATGCACATACTTGTATTGCTTGATTTCAGAATCCCATTGTAATATTTAATATCATTTCAGAAGAAGAAACCACCATTCGTAATATTTTAATATCAAAGAAAAGAACCTAATTTGCAAAGTGTAGAACATGCTGATACAAACATCTCTTATTTCTTGCAATGTAATCTCAGACATTCTTACTTTTTAAAAACAACATTTAGAAATGTCTTTCATCTAACTTGTATCCCATTACCATTTTAATTCTAATTAACAGCATCGAAAATCTTATTTTTTGTTAACGTACATTCTTCGCACATCTTGCTTGATTTCAGACTCCTCATGCGAGAAAATCTCAGCTGTCATGCTAAGCAAAATGCGTTTCAGCAGCGCAAGGATGGAGACAAGGAAACGAAATTAACCACAACCTACACTGACACCCTTATAAATTAACCGCAACCCCTAACCAATTTCTCACCGGGCAGACAGCCCAGACTCGGCGAAACCCTTTTCCCAGAAGCTAATAAATCAAGCTCGGTCCCGAACTCGACGATTTAATTTCGGACTCGACTCTGTCCCGCTACTAAAGTTTGTGCTTGACTCTCGCCGCTCTTAGCACTTCCAGTTAAATTTGATGTATAGTCAGCCTCTTTTCTCTGTTATAATGCGGCCTCCTCGAAACCCGTATTTCATAAAGTCGCGAGATCTTGTTAAGGAGCTTTCGCCTTTTCCAACGAGGTGTTGGAGAAGGGGGATAAATAATAATCCCATGGAGTCCGTTGGGGTGTCACGCGTAAAATTTAAGTGTTGTTTGGAGGATATATAGTCCCCTGGAACAGAGTTTATATGAATCTTCTGCTAAATCAGTGGGCGGCCATAGATGTATTTGTGGTAACAGCTCGTTAAAAGAGTTTTATTGGATAAAATTGGCTTTCACTACGTTATGCTCAAATCATAATTTAAGTTGTCATTTTAACTCCATGGAAACTAAACCTTCATTCAATACGTAGGTTTTTATTAAGAAAAAATATTAAAGTATCAGCTGTTTTAAAAGCATTCTATCTAGAATAAAAATCCAATTACTAACAGTAGAAACAATATTTCTTATTTATTATATACTTCAAACACTTTTAAAGAATACACTTAATATCTGATATTGGCGGATACTCTCGGTCGTTGAACATTTTCTTGATGGATGCCTAGGTTTTCTATTTGTGTTTTCTAAGTAATTTTCAGTCACAAATGACAATTTTTGTACTACAGCTCGAGTTCCATTTTGAGAGTTATAATCATAATCATTTTGAAAATATACAGATATTGCAAGCTGCTCTTGTGGGAGTTTATTCTACACTTCAAGATAAAATTGTTATTAGCTGCTTTAGATTTATGCTACTAATATATATACTATATACAAATAAATATGTTTTAATTTTATTTTATTACTAGCTTGTGGAAAAAATTTTTATAATAATTAAAAAATGTCTTTTTAAAAGCGATAGAATATATCAAATAAATTTTTCATATCATGTTGAGACACATATATTTTTACATAAGAAAAGAATGTATGTTAGATAATAAAAAAAGACTGTCTTGAAAGTTTAATAATTCGAATTTTTTTCTTTTAAATTAAGAAAAAAAATCATAAAAATAATCAAAATGCTACAAATTCTGAGCTACTCAAATTACACTGTAACAAAAGTATGCATGAAAGTATGGAATATTAAAAAAATTTAAATGTAAAAATACTTACTTTTTGATTTTTTGGTTATATTGCGAGAGCCGACTTCAAACTTAAAAAGACTATTGAGCATTTCTTCAGCGAATAAAGAATAAAAATCTATTTTATCAGCTATTGCGCAGTGAATTTTAAAATCTTTATTAAAATTAAATGAAAATTGGATGGAAATGAAATCTGTATCTATGAAAAGTTTCACTTTTTAAAATTTAGCTTAGCGTAAAAATGCTTTTGATGATAATATGCTTCGACGTTGTTAAGGTAAAATCTAAAATTTCGATTACATTTAATTTATTAAAAATCAGACTAAAATTTTTAAAATAATTTCGTATTAAGCAACTACTTTCTAAGAAGTAAGTACGTTTCAGATTTTGGTTGCTCTATGTCATGGTTCACCAGTTAGAACTTAATTATTTTGTACGGCCGAAACTTAACCAGTCAGAGACAAGTCAAAATGATATAGCTTGGTATTAGAAAAATAAATGTGGCTTGTTTTAATTCGAGTTCAAAAGATTTTGTTACTTCTCATTCTATTATTAAAGAAGTGTTTGAATTTAAATTGAGCAATAAAAGAGAATTTAGAAGAAATTGGATCAAAGGCGATGACTACGAAGACAACGATTCTAGATGCATAGAGCTCAGATTGCTGTAGTATCTAATTTAAACAGCAAAATTTAGTTTAGTTACATGTCTAAAATTGATTGGTAATAAAAACCGAAAAAGTTTAAGCACCATCCATTAATTACTTTCATGAAGGACAAACTATTATGGGATTATAACTTTAAAATGTAACATACAACGGGAAAATGAGATGAAATAAAAATTTTTGACATTTGCATTCACAAGCGATTTTCACATTTTTCTTTTACGCAAATGTATTATTATATTCTGCAATTGCTAAATTTTTGTATTGCAAAATTACTTTTTATTTACTGTAACCGAATTGGCTGATATCTTAAATATTTTAATAATCAAATATATTTGTCAAAATTTATTGAATGTGGTCGAAAAATAATAATTTTGCAATTTGCTTCTCTGTAAATAAATGCATAAATTGTGCAATTGCTAAATTATTTTGATTCCACTTCTAACGTAGAACTACGTTCCTCTCATTGGGATTTCAGGAAGAAATTTGATTCACACGCCAAACGGACACAAAACTTGGTATGGGAGACCCTCTACATCCCGTTAACTGCATATGTTAAAAATATAATTAATGTCTTATTTTAGAGATAAAGGGTAACAACAGAAGTTACCAAAAAGCTTACTTAAACTTAAAATCTTACGTGAAACTTCGAGCATCAAAAGAGTCACCCGAGTAAAGTAATCCTACTCTTTTAACATCAGCAGCTGTTTGAAAGGACAGCCTCCGTCATTTTTTTATTTACTGTTACCTAATTGGCTCATATCTAAAATAGTAGAAAATTATTTCTAGAAAAGATTTAGAAATTAAACTAATAAATGTATTAATGTAATACATAAGTTCTTTCAGTTGCAAAGTAAACGAAAAAATTAATTAAAAGACGATATTAAAATCATAATTTTATTAGAGAACAAAAAAGCAAATTTCTATATTTTGATTATTTTATTAATCCTAGATTTTAATTTTAATTCCTTATTTTAAATATTATAAAATCTTAAAAAACTTTTTCTTCAAAATCATTAACCGGTGGTTTAATAAATCGATTAATTTGTAATTAATTAAAAAATAATTTAGTGCAATGTGCACAAATCTGCAAAATTTAAAAATTCAAAAACATCAGTAAGTGAATGAATATTAGACTAAAATATCCCATCTTTATAAAAATGGAAAAAAGCAATGTAAATAAAGATGTTTAAAAATGATTAATTTTTCATTATTGATTAATAAACAGAGATGCTGGAGGGCCTCTCACTACATCTTAACCCTCTAACACTGAACGAGGCGGTCCCGGGCTGTCTAAAAAATTCCTCTTAAGAGAGAGGAAGGCCGGTCTGAGGTGGTTGCCTTCTTTTGAGGGGAGGTGAGGTTCTGAGATCACTTAGGAGATAAGCGTCGTTGGGGGGGGGGGGCCAATTATAATTGCCAACCAACCCATTTACCTGTGCCTAAAGGGAATATTATAGGAGGGTTGGGGTGGTGAGGAAAATGATGACCCAGGTTGGGAGAGTCCAATTCACGTCGTTTCCTCCCAAAACTCTGTGTTTTAAAGGAGCTAGAAGAAAAATGTTCCCTCGGGATTAAAGAGTTAAAGAAGTGTAACTAAAAAGCAATAGCCTGCTCATAAAAGGCCTTGAGAGATGGTGATTCAATAAATTTTTTGTCATGGTGGTCTAAAAAACAAAACTTTTTTTCTGTTATTAAGTCCTATGAAGTTTATGGGATTGTCTTATATCAAAGTGCAATATCAGAACTCAAAACTGATTAAAATTGTAGTGAAATTAAATAAATACCATTTCAAACTGATAATTCATTAAAAGTAATCAGCCTATATGAGTTTTCAAAAACAAATATACTATTTTTTAGGAAACTTTGATAAATTTTGCCGTTGAAACATAAGATATAAGTTTGACCGTTTTCTTAAGATCTTAAACTGATTTTATGAAAAAAAGAGCACTGCGTGTCATTCTGACTTTTAGTCCTGAGAAACATCTTCTCAATTTGTTAACTATGAAACGTAATGTAGTACTTCGGAGCTCCGGATCGTTTAAGTTATCGTGCAGAGCGC
>BGPR01020802.1:8492-27401 GCA_013235015.1 Araneus ventricosus | reverse complement strand
AAACTCACAAATTATAAGCTTAAAGACCATATACCCAAATTCTCTTATCCCCGTGAAATTTAATAGTTTTCATCGTGTCTACAGACACACAGACAATATATAATCTTTGTAACCAGGTTTTCTGGCCCAGGGAGGTCTACAGAAACGTGATGATTCGTCATCAAGATCTCGAGTTCAAATTCTTTTGATATTTATAATACTTAAACCTTTTGTATATACTTCAAGAATGAGAAAGTAAAAAGCTTTTTGTATTCGTTCGTGGTTCCTTATTTTATCCACCCTTCAAACCAATGCTAACTGTTGCACCAAAATGTCGTATTATCTATATAGATGATATAATTAAAAAACATACGCAGAAAGAGAAATGATATAAAATATTGGCGAAATATTACGAAGAATTTGATTATTCGCACAGACTTTTTTATTCTAGTACTGATGGCTGAATTGCCAATCATTTTAGTATATTATGTTTATGGATTTATAATAATAATATTTGTTGAAGTGTGAATTAATATTTATGTTCAAGAAATATTTTACTAACAGATATTTAATATCTTAAACGGAATGTACTACTAAATAAAATCAAATATTACGAATTCTAGTATAAAAGTTGTCATTAAAATTTCGCCATTTAAATTAATTATTCTTCCACATATTCTATAAGTTTTTTTAAAAGAAAAGAACCATTATATATATAAGGTTTTCCTCAGACATAAGGTTCTCTAAAATCATCGCATTTTTTAAAAATCCGCAGAGTAAAATATCAAATGATATTTCTGGAAAATTATAATGATAAGCCTGCATAGAGAGAAATACAAAAATAATGCAGTAATTGTCCATCTGGAAATTTTTAAAAGAAATAATTTTGGGGAATTTAAAGCAAAGTATCATTTCTTTACTTAAAATTCCAATTCTTTTATTAGATTTGAGATACAGGAAATTTCAATTTTCCTGAGTGCATGATGTGAAAGGTAGTGAATCCTTTTTATTCTTTTGAAATATTTTTGACAAACAGTGTATTTCGGTCTGAATTATCTGATAAAAATCTCAAGTTTTAAGAAATATTTTAAATGAAAATTCAACTTTTGCTCGAAAAAAGTTATATATTTTTACGTCTTATAAATTTTTATTTTATTCCTTTTATACGTTTCTTCTTTCTGATTTTTCATTAACAAATTGAAGCTGATTCTAAGAATTTATAACATAAAAAGTATAATGCATCTATTTTTACTTTCTCGTATACGAAGTATACAAAGAGAAAGTATTGTAATCGTCAAAAAATTCGAACTCGAGATTTTGACGGATCTCCACGTTTTAGACCTCCCTGATTCCGAAAAACACAATTTTGGAATTATGTCTGTCTGTGTGTGTGTCTGTGTGTGTGTCTGTATGTGTGTCTGTGTGTGTGTCTGTGTGTGTGTCTGTGAACACGATAACTCGAAAACTATTAGAGCCACGGGGATGAAATTTGGTATGTGGTCTTTAAACATAATTTGTAGGTTTCTATCAAATTTTGGACAAAATCCGTTAACGGGAAGTCTGTCTGTCTGTATGTTCGGGGTCATGCGAACGCTATAACTCAAAAACTTGAAAAGCCAGATGGATAAAATTTTATACACAGTTTTATCGTCATGAATGTAGGTACGTATAAAATTTTGGGCCAAATCCGTCAAAGGGTTGACTGTCTGTCGGTCTGTATAATCGCATACCTGTTCAGTTTTGAAACGAACTCCCTGCGCATGCCTACTAGTGGCAATGCCTGTGCAAGAAAGGGACGCTCCGAAACTTGGCAGTTTGCCAAAAACAAATTCTGGAGTGATTTTGTAAGGAAGCAAACATTTAGGGAGTCTCGCCAGGTCCTGTTGCGGAAAAGAATGAGCAGAGGATTTGAATTTGTTTTGATCCTTCAAACCACGCGTGGTTCCAACTTTGGTTTACTTGCGACGGAACTTTATTTGACGCCTTTTATTATTCTAGTTTTCTCTACATGTGTTAGGAGTATACGAGAAAGTTTAGGGGAGACCACTCCCGCTGGTTCTTATATGCATTTTTTAAAACAAGTATTTTATGCGAACTTAGTACGAAAAATCATTTTTATACTTCAAACTCCAATATATTAATTAAATCAGAATTTTAGAAAATTTTAATTTTTTTGAGTTGATGGTGTCAAATACCATTAAATATTTTTCACTGCTTTGAAATATTTGCAGAATGATTTTTTAAAAAATCTCTCTGAGGGATATTTTAGTTGTGGCTATTGGATCTAAAGTTTCATTCTATGCTTAAAAAAGCTAGCTTTATCAATTTTAATATTTATTCTTTTATTCCTTAACATTCCAAAACAAATATTAAAGTAATGCAATACAAAATAATAGAATACAATATAATACAAAAAATAGGTAATAAAATACAAAAAATGTAAGTAAAATAATATAATCAAAGTAATTCAATGCAAAATACAAATGTGAATATAAATGTAATAAAATACAAGCAGTAAACATAATAAGTAATTACAAACATAAATAATGACTAAATAAAAATAAGCGTAATAAATAAAGAAACATACATAAAATAAACAACAAACGAAAATTTATAAAATCTAATAAATATCTACTAATAATAAAGGAGAATGTGTCTGCGTGTCCGTGTGTTGGTCCTATACAGGGCAGACCGCTAGACCTAGAGCTACAAGATTTGGCACAAAAATACTTTGAAGGGTGGGAATGTGGACCTTGAGGCACTTTTTTTGAAATTTTAATTAATTAAAAATTAAGCTAAATTTTGGTGTTTTTCCGTAATAAATACTTGTAGCGGTTACAATCATCTGCCTTCTCCTTTCTATGGTAGGTGGCGCTACTGGAGCCATCTTTTTCCCATGATGCCTCTCTGTCATTCTTGTCTGTGTGCTTGTCTCGTGATGTTGTTCTCTGTCTTGTCTAGTGTCTTGTAACTTTAATGTTCTGTGCTGTGGAACGTAGCCTAATAAAAAATGGTTCCTAAAATTGGATGGATTCTTCAGCAGCACTACACACAAACTTGAGTCTCGTCCTTCTATATACTGAAAATATTACAGCGCAAAAATTATTTGTTCGGAAAATTTAAAAAAATATCTTTTCAATAATATCAATAAAGTCGTCGTACGATTTCTTTTATAATTTTAATTAATTTGTAAAAATATTTTTTTTTGCATAATTTACTAAACTTTTCATTGTTGCAAATCATTTCAAACTGTTTTCATTGTTTAAACAAATATTTAATTTCTTCTTTTACTTTTTACTTTCTTATTTTATTTTGTCAATTTTTCTGTAAAATCTGTAAAGAAAGTCCTCAAGATAGTAAGAGTATATTGAAATAATCCAGTAAACTGTGTGTGTGTGTGTGTGTGAAAGATTATCTTTGCTATGTTTTAATTATTTTTATCGGCATGTTTAAAGCCAATTAAGATTCTGCTGGACGCAAAACGGACCGCGCCAATTTATTGTTCAAATGAAATGCGTATTTTACGTTAATGTAGACAAGGAACAGAACAAGTGCAAGGCTACGAAAGGAACGCGAGTTAAATGTCTATAGCAATTTGAAGTTTAAAACTACTTTGTTAAGGGAACCATGAATATAAAATTATGCATAAGAGATTTAGTTGAAATTTTATTTCCGGCGATCAAGCTGGTCGCCGAAGGCGGCTAGTATAAAAAAAAATGAAGAGCTGTAATTTAGAGAAGAGAGATAGGAAAAAAAAATGAAAAAGAAAAGAAGCAACTACAAAACACTTTTTATAAAGCAATTTAGTGGAAAAAAACCGATACCCGAAAAAAAATACCCAAATTCTGGAACATAATTTAGAAGAGAAGAAAGGAAGAAAGTCAGGTATGCCCATGATACACTTGGGAAAGTCTGTAATTAGATTTGTAATATGATGAGATTACAGAATACTTGGAAACCAATTAAAATTGTATCAAAATTTCGCAGTTCATATGCAAACGAGGACTTAACTAATGGCTAGTAGGGGGATTTGTACAAGGAAATGGGTTCAGCTCTTCCTTCCGTCAGGGTGAGCCACTCTAACGAACCAAGCACGAGTCTCGGGTGTTTCGGGCAATCGCCGCACTTTACTAAATTAGGCGTTTCGGGCCCTTCAGTAATGAAATAGTTAATTCAACCGGTGGCGTAAAGAAGTGAAGTAACATTATCGGAAAATTATGTTCACAGAGAACAAGAAGACTTACCCGTCACGGTTATCTTCCCAGCGCTGACGCTGACGACCATTTCGCCCGTAAGCCTGTGTCGGGTTTGACACCTGTAGCTCCACTCGGCATCTTTTTCTTGAGTTTCGTGAATAAGAAGCTCTCCGGAATAGAGGACTGTATACGAGCGAACTGTAAAGGATAAGAAAAGTATATGACATTAAAAGCAGTAAGTGGTACAGAGACATGGAACGATCGGTTTATGTGGAGTTTACGGTACCCACTTACTTCATTCCTTTTAGGATCGCCAACTCTTTGCCGCCAAGAACGGCGATCAGAGAACATTTGTTTTGGATGCGTCTAGATGTTTTTATTTAAAGAGCGACAAGCGCGCATGCGCAGAAATTGATCTTTTCATCTGTGTTTTGCTTATCGGGCTATATTGCGCCACGTTTCGATTGGACTGTTTTGTTCAACTCTTCGATGTGATTGGTCGATTCATTCGAATTTGAATAAAACTTCGTTTGGAATTCTTCGATTTCAATATCGGTTCAGTACCGTATACGTTATCCTGTGTGTTTCATTTCTCAATGGATAAGCGTAGCTACGAGTATTCCGCTATGCTGAAAGCGAAGCCGCTGTTATTTTTTAAGTTAAAAAATTTGCCGGGTACACGCTTGAAATGCCGCAGACATTGCGTGCGGAAATTCTAGTTTTCGGAATTTTTTAAAACCTAGATTCCTAACATTCAATGTAAAGGCGAAGCTACTAGTTTCCTGCTATGCCGAAAACGAAGGCGCTGATGTTTTTTTAAGTTAAAAAAATTTGCCCAGTACACGCTATAATGCCGAAGGCATTGAGTGCTTAGTCTCTCGTTTTCAGATGACGCATGCGCAAGAGAGCAATAAAAATCGCCCTGCACATCCAAAATAGCATTTGGCGACTGCAAATGAAATTGCGCCAAGAAAAATGGACAAGAATCAGGTGTGTACCATAAACTCCACATTTACTGAACGATCATGCTTTTCATGTACAGAATGAGTCCCATTTAAAAGCAACATGAGGGCTATTTGGAGGTAACCTCGTAATTTTGAACCGCGGTAAGATGAAGAGGGCGAAACCTGAGTTGTCACCCTCTCTCCAAACTTCTTCACCACACCAGTGGGAGGACGTTTGGCACTACATATGATTAGGCACGCAGCAGGCCCCATACACAGCGTCGCTTTTCGAACCTGGAACTTTCGGGCCCGAAGCCGAGAATTTACCACTAGGTCACCACCGTGGTCTCTTTTAAATGAGAGAATTGACGTGAAGAATGTAAAGCTATGAAGGAGTCGCTGTAGTTTAGATTAGTTAAATTAACCTCCCGCTTTGAACCAACACGAGGGCTATTTTGGGATGGACCTCGTAATTTTTAACCACGGTCAGATGAGGACGACACTTTAGTTGGCATCCCCTTCTCCAAACTTCCTCACCACACCAACGGTAGGACGTTTGGCCACTAAGTATGTTTTAGCGTGCAAACGGTCCCATACACTGCAGATCTTCAGTAGAATCGGGATTCGAACTCGGAACCCTTCGGTCCTAAAGCCAAGAACTTAACACTAGGTCACCACCGTGGTCTCTTTCAAATGAGAGAATTGATGTGAAGAATGTAAAGCTATGAAGGAGTCGCTTAAAAAAACTAGTTGTAGGAGAATATTTAAAAAAATGATAAGAGAAATGTGCATCAAGAAGTTGACATAATTTAAATTGTTTCACTTTCTCCTAAAATTTATAATTCCTTTTTATTTTTGAAATTTAAAATTATCCTAATTAATTGGGTTTTAACATTTAATTACTTTATACTCAGCATTTGGAATTTTATTTTTCAATTCAAAATAAAAATGTTAAATTCTTTGCCTAGTTTTCAGTTTCGCGTACAATATAACCAATGAATAAAATTTCGAAACTCATATAATTTGACCAATATTTCATTGCTAAGCATATTAAATTTATAAATTAAGATTATTATATTTTCACCATTCCGAAGTCTATCTCACATTTCAAAGCATTCTACACAATTAGAATATTTAATTTGGGATTCTAATTAATTACTGAATATTTTCAATGAATTCATTAACTTTCCAGCGAGCGCGCCTGCACAAATTTTACGACATATTGTGCATCGTATTACATAAATATATCGTGATGTTTTACAAATATAAATACAGCTTTTATTTATGTTATCTGTATTTATTAGCTTAATAGTAAACAAAGATTTTATAAATAAAAATTGCACTTAAATTTATAAAAGAACGATGTAAATATGTAATACGATGCACAATGATCTCTTGAAAACGCGCGCCCGCTGGAAGGTTAAACATGAATAAGAATTAATACTTTGTTTTATTCACAATTTCTACACAGCAAAACGAAAAAAATATTTGCTCTGCCCAAAAGTATAATCAAAAAACCCCTTCTAAATTTTCAGCCTAACTAAAAATTTTGATAAAATGTTTCATTTGATGAGGTTTTATAAACCATAAAACGACTTATAAGTAGAAAATTTAATAAATACGAAACTCGTCTTTTCGACTTAAGACTTTTAGGAAAGTTAAGGGGATCGGTTAAGGGCTTAGGCTAAGTAAAATAAATTCATCCCAAGGAAATACTGGTTAATTCCTTGTTTCAAACAATTGCGAAGCTCCAAAACTATTTTCTAATCAGATCTAAAGTCAATCGAATTTAATACTGTTGCAGTAACAGACAAAGATTTCTAATTTTTCCTTAAAAGTAGCTTGTATCAAGGGGACATTACAACGATCATAAGATTACCCGTTTACATCGCTTTAAAATTCTCACTGGGATCCAATTAATATCAATTTAGTATTTTAGAAATGGATAACGTTCAGCTGCATCAACAGTACTTATTTTTCATTAAAGATTTTCCTTCAGTAATGAAATTTTATTCAAGCCATCCCTATGGCGGCTATTTCAGTTTGTTAAACATTATTTCTAAGGATTATTTCTGAGTTTTATTTATTTAATTAATTCTGTTCTTTTTGCTACTTATTTTAAGGGAAGTAATTCTTGAAAAGCTGGTGGTAGAATGGCATAAGTCAATATTGAAAGATTTTCTGCGACATATTGCAGGGTTTTTTAAGCTTTATCAGATCAAAACCCGTTTTCTGATACAGAGAAAATTTCTACTCCGTTTCTTCCTGAAGAAAGTTTGTCTCGACTAGAAAACCAGGAAAATTTTTAAAAAACAAAAAGATTTATTAATGATATTTAAAAAGGGCTTAAAAAATAGTGGTTTATCCAAAGTTAATATCTTAAATTATTTTAAATCATCAAAGATATACAGGGTATCCACGCTTATCGTGCTCATTTCTAAATCGTTAGGGATATACATATAGTTCCAATTGAAAAAATGCTTTAAATGAAAGGAAAAATTATAATATATGCGATTTGAGTGAATTGAATATTCCTGAAAAAGTTACAAATTCTAACTTTTTGTACGGTCCCCCGGTCCTATCAGTCATATTTAGTAAAAGTTTTTTGACACTCTAATATTTTAAACAAAAAAAATTCCCACTCTTCTGCGACGAAAACTGACCGAGTTAAGGATCTTTGAATGTCGCTGACTTAGTCCACTTTACACCATTTCAATAGCCATCTTGAAGACGACCCACCAATCAATGCACAGCACTTGCTCATCAAGACCGATGATTGGTTAAAAATCATGAAATTCGAAGCTCCATAACTCCGTCAGTTTTAGTCGCAGAAGAGTGGGACTTTTTTTGTTTAAAATATTAGAGTGTCAAAAATATTTTACTAAATATGACTGATAGGACCGGGGGACCGTATAAAAAGTTAGAATTCGTAACTTTTTCAGGAATATATTTATTCACTCAAAAAACAAATATTATAATTCTTCCCTTCATTTAAAGCATTTTTTTCAATTGGAACTATTTGTCTATCCCTAACGGTTTAGAAATCAGCTATTGTGCATTATAAGCATGGACACCCTGTATAAATAGAATTTCAATTAATATTGCATGCACAGCAAATAAATTTTAGATCAATAGTACAAAATTATGCTTTGCCACAAGAAGAAATACATTCAAAAAATTCGATTATTTTTATTTTTACACGTGAATATGAGTTACTCTTAAAAAAATAGAAAAATAAAAAACATTAAAAAAGAAAAACAAGAAATATATATATATATATAAGAAACAGAAGAAGTAAACAATAATGATAACAATACATACATGTAGTAAAATTTAGTTGATGCAATCACTCAAAAAGGTGTATTGTTATCATTATTGTTTACTTCTTCTGTTTCTTATATATATATATATATTTCTTGTTTTTCTTTTTTAATGTTTTTTATTTTTCTATTTTTTTAAGAGTAACTCATATTCACGTGTAAAAATAAAAATAATCGAATTTTTTGAATGTATTTCTTCTTGTGGCAAAGCATAATTTTGTACTATTGATCTAAAATTTATTTGCTGTGCATGCAATATTAATTGAAATTCTATTTATACAGGGTGTCCATGCTTATAATGCACAATAGCTGATTTCTAAACCGTTAGGGATAGACAAATAGTTCCAATTGAAAAAAATGCTTTAAATGAAGGGAAGAATTATAATATTTGTTTTTTGAGTGAATAAATATATTCCTGAAAAAGTTACGAATTCTAACTTTTTATACGGTCCCCCGGTCCTATCAGTCATATTTAGTAAAATATTTTTGACACTCTAATATTTTAAACAAAAAAAGTCCCACTCTTCTGCGACTAAAACTGACGGAGTTATGGAGCTTCGAATTTCATGATTTTTAACCAATCATCGGTCTTGATGAGCAAGTGCTGTGCATTGATTGGTGGGTCGTCTTCAAGATGGCTATTGAAATGGTGTAAAGTGGACTAAGTCAGCGACATTCAAAGATCCTTAACTCGGTCAGTTTTCGTCGCAGAAGAGTGGGAATTTTTTTTGTTTAAAATATTAGAGTGTCAAAAAACTTTTACTAAATATGACTGATAGGACCGGGGGACCGTACAAAAAGTTAGAATTTGTAACTTTTTCAGGAATATTCAATTCACTCAAATCGCATATATTATAATTTTTCCTTTCATTTAAAGCATTTTTTCAATTGGAACTATATGTATATCCCTAACGATTTAGAAATGAGCACGATAAGCGTGGATACCCTGTATATCTTTGATGATTTAAAATAATTTAAGATATTAACTTTGGATAAACCACTATTTTTTAAGCCCTTTTTAAATATCATTAATAAATCTTTTTGTTTTTTAAAAATTTTCCTGGTTTTCTAGTCGAGACAAACTTTCTTCAGGAAGAAACGGAGTAGAAATTTTCTCTGTATCAGAAAACGGGTTTTGATCTGATAAAGCTTAAAAAACCCTGCAATATGTCGCAGAAAATCTTTCAATATTGACTTATGCCATTCTACCACCAGCTTTTCAAGAATTACTTCCCTTAAAATAAGTAGCAAAAAGAACAGAATTAATTAAATAAATAAAACTCAGAAATAATCCTTAGAAATAATGTTTAACAAACTGAAATAGCCGCCATAGGGATGGCTTGAATAAAATTTCATTACTGAAGGAAAATCTTTAATGAAAAATAAGTACTGTTGATGCAGCTGAACGTTATCCATTTCTAAAATACTAAATTGATATTAATTGGATCCCAGTGAGAATTTTAAAGCGATGTAAACGGGTAATCTTATGATCGTTGTAATGTCCCCTTGATACAAGCTACTTTTAAGGAAAAATTAGAAATCTTTGTCTGTTACTGCAACAGTATTAAATTCGATTGACTTTAGATCTGATTAGAAAATAGTTTTGGAGCTTCGCAATTGTTTGAAACAAGGAATTAACCAGTATTTCCTTGGGATGAATTTATTTTACTTAGCCTAAGCCCTTAACCGATCCCCTTAACTTTCCTAAAAGTCTTAAGTCGAAAAGACGAGTTTCCTATTTATTAAATTTTCTACTTTATAAAACGTTTTATGGTTTATAAAACCTTATCAAATGAAACATTTTATCAAAATTTTTAGTTAGGCTGATAATTTAGAAGGGATTTTTTGATTATACTTTTAGGCACAGCAAATATTTTTTTCGTTTTGCTATGTAGAAGTTGTGAATAAAACAAAGTATTAATTCTTATTCACGTTTAACCTTCCAGCGGGCGCGCGTTTTCAAGAGAAACTTGCATTGTGCATCGTATTACATATTTACATCGTTCTTTTATAAATTTAAGTGCAATTTTTATTTCTAAAATCTTTGTTTACTATTAAGCTAATAAATACAGATAACATAAATAAAAGCTGTATTTATATTTGTAAAACAGCGCGACCGCTGGAAGTTTAATGAATTCATTGAAAATATTCAGTAATTAATTAGAATCCCAGATTAAATATTCTAATTGTGTACAATGCTTTGAAATGTGAGATAGACTTCGGAATGGTGAAAATATAACAATCTTAATTTATAAATTTAATATGCTTAGCAATGAAATATTGGTCAAATTATACGAGTTTCGAAATTTTATTCATTGGTTATTCATTGTTTGTACGCGAAACTGAAAACTAGGCAAAGAATTTAACATTTTTATTTCGAATTGAAAAATAAAATTCCAAATGCTGAGTGTAAAGTAATTAAATGTTAAAACCCAATTAATTAGGATAATTTTAAATTTCAAAAATAAAAAGGAATTATAAATTTTAGGAGAAAGTGAAACAATTTAAATTATGTCAACTTCTTGATGCACATTTCTCTTATCATTTTTTTTAAATATTCTCCTACAGCTAGTTTTTTTTAATTCGATAAAACTACAGCGACTCGTTCATAGCTTTACATTCTTCACGTCAATTCTCTCATTTGACAGAGACCACGGTGGTGACCTAGTGGTAAGTTCTTGGCTTTAGGACCGAAGGGTTCCGGGTTCGAAACCCGATTCTACTGAAGATCAGCAGTGTATGGGACCATTTGCACGCTAAAACATACGCAGTGGCCAAACGTCCTACCGTTGGTGTGGTGAGGAAGTTTGGAGAAGGGGATGCCAACTAAGGTGTCGTCCTCATCTGACTGTGGTTAAAAATTACGAGGTCCGTCCCAAAATAGCCTTCGTGTTGCTTCAAAGCGGGAGGTTAATTTAACTAAACTAAACTAAACTACAACGACTCCTTCATAGCTTTACATTCTTCACGTCAATTCTCTCATTTAAAAGAGACCACGGTGGTGACCTAGTGGTAAATTCTCGGCTTCGGGCCCGAAAGTTCCAGGTTCGAAACGCGACGCTGTGTATGGGGCCTCCTGCGTGCCTAATCATATGTAGTGGCCAAACGTCCTCCCACTGGTGTGGTGAAGAAGCTTGGAGAGAGGGTGACAGCTCAGGTTTCGCCCTCTTCATCTTACCGCGGTTCAAAATTACGAGGTTACCTCCAAATAGCCCTCATGTTGTTTTTAAATGGGACTCATTTTGTACATGAAAAGCATGATCGTTCAGTAAATGTGGAGTTTACAGTACACACCTGATTCTTGTCCATTTTTCTTGGCGCAATTTCATTTGCAGTCGCCAAATGCTATTTTCGATGTGCAGTGCGAGTTTTATTGCTCTCTTGCGCATGCGTCATCTGAAAACGAGAGGCTAAGCACTCAATGCCTTCGGCATTATAAGCGTGTACCGGGCAAATTTTTTTAACTTAAAAAAACATCAGCGGCTTCGTTTTCGGCATAGCAGGAAATTAGTAACTTCGCCTTTACATTGAATGTTAGGAATCTAGGTTTTAAAAAATTCCGAAAACTAGAATTTCCGCACGCAATGTCTGCGGCGTTTCAAGCGTGTACCAGGCAATTTTTTTAACTTAAAAAATAACAGTGGCTTCGCTTTCAGCATAGCGGAATACTCGTAGCTACGCTTATCCATTGAGAAACGAAACACACAGGATAACGTATACGGTACTGAACCGATATTGAAATCGAAGAATTCCAAACGAAGTTTTATTCAAATTCCTATGAATCGACCAATCACATCGAAGAGTTGAACAAAACGGTCCAATCGAAACGTGGCACAATATAGCCTGATAAGCAAAACACAGATGAAAAGATCAATTTCTGCGCATGCGCGCCTGTCACTCTTTAAATAAAAACATCTAGACGCATCCAAAACAAATGTTCTCTGATCGCCGTTCTTGGCGGCAAAGAGTTGGCGATCCTAAAAGGAATGAAGTAAGTGGGTACCGTAAACTCCACATAAACCGATCGTTCCATGTCTCTGTACCACTTACTGCTTTTAATGTCAGATACTTTTCTTATCCTTTACAGTTCGCTCGTATACAGTCCTCTATTCCGGAGAGCTTCTTATCCACGAAACTCAAGAAAAAGATGCCGAGTGGAGCTACAGGTGTCAAACCCGACACAGGCTTACGGGCGAAATGGTCGTCAGCGTCAGCGCCGGGAAGATAACCGTGACGGGTAAGTCTTCTCGTTCTCTGTCAACATAATTTTCCGATAATGTTACTTCACTTCTTTACGCTACCGGTTGAATTAACTATTTCATTACTGAAGGACCCGAAACGCCTATTTTAGTGAAGTGCGGCGATTGTCCGAGACTCGTGCTTGGTTCGCTCACCCTGACGGAAGGAAGAGCTGAACCCATTTCCTTGTACAAATCCCCCTACTAGCCATTAGTTAAGTCCTCGTTTGCATATGAACTGCGAAATTTTGATACAATTTTAATTGGTTTCCAAGTATTCTGTAATCTCATCATATTACAAATCTAATTATAGACTTTCCCAAGTGTATCATGGGCATACCTGACTTTCTTCCTTTCTTCTCTTATAAATTATGTCCCAGAATTTGGGTATTTTTTTCGGGTATCGGTTTTTTCCACTAAATTGCGTTATAAAAAGTGTTTTGTAGTTGCTTCTTTCCTTTTTCATTTTTTTTTCCTATCTCTCTTCTCTAAATTACAGCTCCGACTTCATTTTTTTATACTAGCCGCCTTGGGCGACCAGCTTGATCGCCGGGAATAAAATTTCAACTAAATCTCTTATGCATAATTTTATATTCATGGTTCTCTTAACAAAGTAGTTTTAAACTTCAAATTGCTATGGACATTTAACTCGCGTTCCTTTCGTAGCCTTGCACTTGTTCTGTTCCTTGTCTACATTAACGTAAAATACGCATTTCATTTGAACAGTAAATTGGCGCGGTCTGTTTTGCGTCCAGCAGGATCCTAATTGGCTTTAAACATACCGATAAAAAGAATTAAAACATAGCAAAGATAATCTTTCAGTTTACTGGATTATTTCAATATACTCTTACTATCTTGAGGACTTTCTTTACAGATTTTACAGAAAAATTGACAAAATAAAATAAGAAAGTGAAAAGTAAAAGAAGAAATTAAATATTTGTTTAAACAATGAAAACAGTTTGAAATGATTTGCAACAATGAAAAGTTTAGTAAATAATGCCAAAAAAATATTTTTACAAATTTATTAAAATTATAAAAGAAATCGTACGACGACTTTATTGATATTATTGAAAAGATATTTTTTAAAATTTTCCGCACAAATAATTTTTGCGCTGTAATATTTTCAGTATATAGAGGGACGAGACTCAAATTTGTGTGTAGTGCTGCTGAGGAATCCATTCAATTTTAGGAACCATTTTTTATTAGGTTACGTTCCACAGCACAGAACATTAAAGTTACAAGACACGAGACAACACAGAGAACAACATCACGAGACAAGCACACAGACAAGAATGACAGAGATGCATCATAGGAAAAAGATGGCTCCAGTAGCGCCACCTACCGTAGAAAGGAGAAGGCAGCTGATTGTAACCGCTACAAGTATTTATTAAGGAAAAACGCCAAAATTTAGCTTAATTTTTAATTAATTAAAATTTCAAAAAAAGTGCCCCAAAGTCCACATTCCCACTCTTCAAAGTATTTTTGTGCCAAATCTTGCAGCTCTAGGTCTAGCGGTCTGCCCTGTAGAGAACCAACACACGGACACAATCTCCTTTATTATTAGTAGATATTTATTAGATTTTATAAATTTTCGTTTGTTGTTTATTTTATGTATGTTTCTTTATTTATTACTCTTATTTGTATTTAATCATTATTTATGTTTGTAATTACTTATTATGTTTACTGCTTGTATTTTATTATATTTATATTCACATTTCTATTTTGCATTGAATTACTTTTATTATATTATTTTACTTACGTTTTTTGTATTTTATTACCTATTTTTTGTATTATATTGTATTCGATTATTTTGTATTGCATTACTTTAATATTTGTTTTGGAATGTTAAGGAATATAAGAATAAATATTAAAATTGATAAGACTAGCTTTTTTAAGCATAGAATGAAACTTTAGATCCAACTAAAATATCCCTCAGAGAGATTTTTTAAAAAATCATTCTGCAAATATTTCAAAGCAGTGAAAAAAATTTAATGGTATTTGACACCATCAACTCAAGAAAATTAAAATTTTCTGAAATTCAGATTTACTTAATGTATTGGAGTTTGAAGTATAAAAATGATTTTTCGTACTAAGTTCGCATAAAATACTTGTTTTAATAAATGCACATAAGAAAAATAGATGCATTATACTTTTTATGTTAGAAATTCATAGAATCAGCTTCAATTTGTTAATGAAAAATCAGAAAAAAGAAACGTATAAAAGGAATAAAATAAAAATTTATAAGACGAACTTTTTTCGAGCAAAAGTTGAATTTTCATTTAAAATATTTCTTAAAACTTGAGATTTTTATCAAATAATTCAGTCCGAAATACACTGTTTGTCAAAAATATTTCAAAAGAATAAAAAGGATAACCTTACACATCATGCACTCAGGAAAATTGAAATTTCCTGTATCTCAAATCTAATAAAAGAATTGGAATTTTAAGTGAAGAAATGATACTTTGCTTTAAATTCCCCAAAAGTATTTCTTTTAAAATTTCTAGATGGACAATTACTGCATTATTTTTGTATTTCTTTCTATCCAGGCTTATCATTATAATTTTCCAGAAATATCATTTGATACTTTACTTTGCGGATTTTTAAAAAATGCGATGATTTTAGAGAACCTTATGTCTGAGGAAAACCTTATAATGGTTCTTTTCTTTTAAAAAACCTATAGAATATGTGGAAGAATAATTAATTTAAATGGCGAAATTTTAATGAATAACTTTTATATTGGAATTCGTAATATTTGATTTTATTTAGTAGTACTTTCCGTTTAAGATATTAAATATCTGTTAGTAAAATATTTTTTGAACATAAATATTAATTCACACTTCAACAAATATTATTATTATAAATCCATAAACATAATATACTAAAATGATTGGCAATTCAGCCATCAGTACTAGAATAAAAAGTCTGTGCGAGTAATCAAATTCTTCGTAATATTTCGCTAATATTTTATATCATTTCTCTTTCTGCGTATGTTTTTTAATTATATCTGCCAGATAATAAGACATTTTAGTGCAATTTAGCATTGGTGGTGGATAAAATAACGGGAACACGCGAACGAATACAAAAAGCTTTTTTACTTTCTCGTGTACGAAGTATATACAAAGAGAAAGTATTGTAATTGTCAAAAAATTTGAACTCGAGATCTTGACGAATCATCACGTTTCAGACCTCCCTGAGTCCGAAAAACACAATTTTCGAATTATGTCTGTCTGTGTGTCTGTCTATGAACACGATAACTAGAAAACTATTAGAGCTACGGGGATAAAATTTGGTATGTGGTCTTTAAACATAATTTGTAGGTTTCTATCAAATTTTCGACAAAATCCGTTAACGGGATGTCTGTCTGTCTGTATAACCGCGGTCATGTGAACACTATAACTCAAAAAATTGAATACCTAGATGAATAAAATTTGGTACACAGTTTTATCGTCTTGAATGTAGGTCCCTATAAAAGTTTGGGGCAAATCCGTCAAAGGGTTGACTGTCTGTCGGTCTGTATAATCGCATACTTGTATCTCATAAGCCCTTTGGCTTAGATAAATAAAACTTGATATCGCGGATGCTAACATTAATTATAGATCTGTGCCCAATTTTCATCTCAACAGGTGTTCTAATTACATATTTAGTTCAAAATGCGCATTACGACTGTGCGTTGGCGAGCGTTTCTCTTATTTTACTCAAGTGAGTATGGTTGGCGTTTGACCTTGGCGGAAATGGTAGAGAGCCGCAAACACGCACGCGCTTCGGAAATTATGGCAACCCCCCAAAACGAAACTTTGTTTTGACATTCTCCAGATGGACTCCTGTGATTAACCAGAGGTATAGTGAAATGTTGTGCGATATCTAGAGTAAGATTTCGTACTCAAAAACGTTAAAAAGTTGTTGTACCTCAGCGCGCGTAAAAATTGCGAACATACGCAATTTTTTGCAAAATATTAAGTTTTTGGGAATTCATAAATTTTATATGTTTCATTGTACATCACCATTCATATTTTTTTTTTCAAAATAACCAGGCCTTGGGTTAATACCCCAAAAATATTTACCTACCAACTGGGTGATTACCCACTCCACATTACTGGTCGTATGCGAGAAAGTTTTGGGGAGGTCACTCCCGCTGGTTTAATAAGACATAGTTGCCACTTTGCAATGCATGAACACCCGAATGCTTGGGAGATTTACAATATACAAATTGTGAATGGCATTTGACTCTTTAATCCCGAGACGACTTTTTTCTTTTTGCCCCTTTAAAACCGGGAGTTTTTGACAGTAAGCGACATGAATCAGACTCTCCCAACCTGGGTGGTCATTTAAGCCACCACCCTACCCACCTGCTAAAACCTTCCCTTAAGGCGCACGGAAATGGGCTTTGGTTGGCAAGGATAAATGGACTTCCCTACCGCGCTTATCTCCTAAGAGATCTCAGAACCTCACCTCCCCTCAAAAGAAGCCAACCGCCTCAGACCGGCCTTCGTCACTGTTAAGGGGGAATTTTTAGAGCGCCTCGCTCGGTGGGAGAGGGTTAAAAAAATATTAAGCCATTCCTCGTGAAGGAATGGTGAGAAGTTCCGTAGAGATAATAGAGGAAGATATCGGCTACAGATACTTTTCTCCAAAAGAAATCATTGTAGTTCTACAAGATTGAGGTCAGGAGACTGGTCAGCAAGAGAGATGTGTGTGTGAAAGAATTCATCTTCCTGCTCTTTAAACCACACCTTGAAAGATCTAACTGCATGAAATGGGCAGTTGTCATCTGAAAAACTTCATATTTAGAAGGAAAAAGTTTTTGCAATATACGGTGCAACTAGTTGGCTAAAATGTCCACATTGTCACTTCCAATCATTTGTTTTTCTAAGGTGATGATAGGGATTGCAGAAACTCAAGTAGGTTCCAGTCACTCGTCTTTCTAAAGTGATGATAGGGCTGGTCGAAAACCACGAGATCTCTACCTAAATCGTAACAGAACCGCCGCCATGCTTCGCAGTCGATCAAAGGCAACCGGGCCATAGTCTGTAAAGGCGTTCTCCAAACTTACACACGACATATTGTGGGGAACAATGTGGCCGACGATTTATAGGAACATAATACTTTCTTCCATGCGTTATGACAAAGTTTTAAGGCATTGTCACAACTTGAGATTACGTTTTGTATTCTCATCAGTTAGAAGTGGCTTCGAAATTGCAACTTCTTCCAGATATTTTTTTGTGCAATTCCCTTCTAAATGTCTTTGTTGAAACGGGAATATGCAGATGCTAGTGGAAATCTAAGGTAATTTTGGATGCGATCTCCTTCTTTAAGGAGCTTACATTGACGAAATCTTTTACTAAGCTTTCAATTTCTTCCACAATAATTCTTGTCTGAAATTGTTTTTCCTTCCATACGGTATGCAGCTAGGGCATTCGATACTGAAGTTCTAGAAACGCCCCTTCCCCCAATATTAGCAGCTGTAATTTCCGATGCTCTAATCAAACGAGCTCCAACAATTTGGCTTCTTTCAAAGTCTGCGAAGTCTGATATTATGCACTGCAATAAAAAAATCTCAATAATCACAGTTTCATATCGGGCTTGGTGGGAAAGCTTACTTCAAATAAACTATCAAGAATAAATCTAGCTAAACTCATATCTTTCCTCACTGAAAATGAGAACCTCATAAAACAGCCACCGGACGCAACCAGTTCATCCGACTACGACCCAAATTTCTCTTCTTCACCTCCTCAGATTTATGGACTAAGAACCTCTAGAGGTTCAATACCTAGGACCTTAATCACTCCTCCTACAAGTATATAGATGCAGCGAACTTTTGGGACATGTCTTAAAATTGTTTTTGCTTCGCTAGTCTTTCTTTTCAAAGGTAAACCTTTTTCATCGTTTTTATAATTTTCATATGTTTTTCGTCGATGTTAAAACACTCTATGTAACCCTTTCTTCTTCTTCTTTTTCTTCAATAAAGTTTCTACGCACACACATCCAAACTGCAAACCGGAGATTTTTATCTCTGAACTCAGGGGTGTGTCGTAGTGTAAAGTTTCATATCGGGCTGCTGACGCAAGACTAAGATATTTACTATTTACATACAATAAATGACAGTAACACTTCCATGCCACAATAAGTGACAGTAACGTTTCCATGTCACAATAAATGACAGTAACGCTTCCATGTCCCAATAAATTACAGTAACGCTTCCATGTCACAATAAATGACAGTAACGCTTCCATGT
>BGPR01020801.1:11714-27401 GCA_013235015.1 Araneus ventricosus | reverse complement strand
CTGTGCTTTCACGTTCCAGTTACGTATTGCTCATCATTATGAACCGAATTAAGTCCATCAAGATGTTTTTTTCACCATTCTTTTGACAAAAGAAAACAAGATCGAAGTTTTCAATGGAGTCACCGTTTTTTAAAACATGGAATAATTTCGTCATCATCGCTTAAGATAGCACCAGACAAGTTTGTCTTCCTATTAATTCATCAATTGTGAATAGTTTCAGAAGTCATGATATCACTTTATCTTAGTTAACTCACTAGAAAGGAGAAATATTACCTAATTTAATTGCCTTTGTATATGTATTTAAATATATATAAGTTAGAAATACACTTAATATAAATTGCATTTCGATGATAAGGTATTCTGAGGAAATAACCAGTACCATTCATTGGTTTTCACTGTATTCACCAAATTTCTTGAGGGAAATGAAAAATTCTAAATTTCTTTTGTTCCACATATTTATGATCAGTTACATGTCTAATACTCAATTTTTCTAGAACAATAATTAAAAAATGAATCAAATACTGTTACACATGTTTCGAAAATAATTAAAACAGATGAGCTTTTCTCCTCACTGCTGAATTTAGGTAAATTCATAACGAATAAAATTGCAATCATATCTTTGTGCTTTTTTTTCTTGTAAGATTTTAGTAGCATATAACAGATTTGATTTGAAAAAGGGGGTTTAGAGTTTTCAGTTATAAGGCTATTATCCCTATTCATTCAAGTGCACTAAATCCGTAATCAAAAAGAAGAAAAATTTCCATCAAGATGGTCTAGAACTATTGCCAATCTGATTCAGTCAACACATATAATAGAATTCCCTCTTATTCGGAAAAAGATTCAAGGACTTTTCAGGACCTTTTAGAAAATTCAGGATGTAAATTACACATTTTTAGACATTGGAAATGATAAAATTTAAATCAAATGATCATTTGCATTTCTATATATATAATTTGAAATAAAAAAAAATTCTACAATTCTAATGATAAAACTATTGTACCAAATTTTATCTATCTAACTATTTGAGTTATTGTTCACATGAACACAGACTTTCCTAATGTATGAGATATATAACATACATTTTGAAAACAGATTTCGTACTGAGAAAATCGGTTGTTGGTATTTAAAATAAAAAATTCTGTTAAAACATATCAGTTACTTTCAAAATATCAGGATGTTGTTGCAAGGACTACTTTACTCGATGGAAAACCTTTTTTGTATGCCAGCTTTTATTGTATTGTCAAGTCATGCATCTTTGAAGATACAAAAAAGGCTATATGAGACTGATGAATGACAGAACTCCCCATATTAACACTCTTTTCTGGTAGTAGGTTTTCCAATAAATATATCTAACATTTCACAAAAGAGGTAAGGTGCTGAAATATATACTGAAAAGCAATAACAAGTGCAAAAGAATAACTCAAACTTTCGAAAAAATTATAATTTATTATTAAATTATAGTATGATACAAATTTACTACAAAATTTTCTCTAACAACCGTCAATACCCACCCACACTTTTTTTAGAAATACGTGGAACTAATCTCCGAAATTCTTTCTGAAGTCATGAAAGTCGGTGCAAGTATTACGGAAATGTAAGACATTTTAATATTAAAATTATTGATCAATAATTTTGAAACAGCAAATTGTTTGTGATGCGAAGATGATCCGAAGAGACCTCTTCCTCTACGAATAGCTCAGTTACCAGACTGACTCATCGGTTTTACAACTGCGTGCATCGTGGATGGAAGGGGAGGGGCAGTGGTCAGCTTCAACGAGGGCATCTTCAAGCAAAGAGGACGATCTTCCGTTTGCCTAGGCTAGTATAAAATTCTGAGCTCGCGTTTACCAAACTTGGTCCGGATTGAGACCTCTGATTCTCCCTTCTCTTGCGCAGACAATTTATATTCCAGCAGAATTAATTATGTGTTCATCTAGGATGTATTTATTACAAGTGATGCACTCAGTAAAAACAAGAAAAAATTGCATAACATTTATGTATTTTGAATGAAAAAAAGACTTTACGTTCATAATTGAATTTCAGCAGCGTTTTAGTGAAACTAAAACTCAATGACATTGTCTGAATCATAATAGCAAAATCCAAGTTGTCTTACGTAATGGACAACACACTTTCGACGAAATGCTCTTTTTTTTTCAAACAACGCATCGCTTGTACTTTTAGTGAAGGTAGTTTGAACCTAGAACGACTCTAGGGCTCTTCTGAATGAAAAGGCGCACTTTAATTATATAATAACCCTAACATTAGATTAATATTTTATACTATCATAATATAATTATCAACATTCAATAAAATTGTAACTTCTTTTCATTCTGATGTCTCAATTTTTTTAAATTATTTCTCAAACTTTGAGTAGTGTTATGAAGAGGGTCGTTATAAGAAACTTTTAGAGACAATTATACCTAATTTGAGCCCCCCGACCTTGTATCCTTATTCAACTAAAATAATTATGTAGCTAACTTCCATAACGCAATTACTTATAAACATTTTACTAAATAATATTTCTGTTAACAATAGACCACGCGTCGTAAAAAATCTGATCTTTATGGATGTCATCAGGCAAACGGTTTTAGGGGTGAGAAAAAATATAATGCGTGCTTATAAAATTTTAAAACTTGTAAAAAAAATATTATTTTAAAACTTCTTTAATGAATGAAGATGTGAATACATTACGAAAAGTAATATTTTGTTACAATTGTCGCATTTTGAAAATACCCATAAAATTTCTGTATTATTATTTAAAACCTGCGACGGTCCAAATACCAGTGGCAATAGCGGGGTTATGACCCCAGGTCATAATGTTGTTTTTCTCGCTCCCTAATCTGGCTTAAGGTGTCAAACATGCGCTGATAACTTCGTCTTTCAGGAAGAAGTCACTAATGAATCTGTATTTCGAGATATGATCATTTTAAGATATCATTTAAGAAAATAATAAAAACTTGGTTACAATTACAGAAATTAAATTTCTTAGAAAAATGCATTTACAATTCGCATTTTCTTATCTATTAAAAAATACCTATAGATGTTTAATGTTGTCAACGTTTAAAAGCTAATAAAATTAGATTTCAAAATTAAATTTCTATGAGAGAAATAATTCTATTGCATTCAGTATTTTTATCTATTCTTAAAAACATAGAATGAAATATTTAACGTAATCGTAATTTGTTTTATAAAATCTGCGCCTCATATTTCTGTAAGCAGAACGTTTTCTTCATTATTTGAATCAAATTTTATACAACTCAGCTCCATGAAAAAAAGATCAAGTATATCACTGAAACTTGTAGAAAGAGTGTGCTCTGGAATTTAAATTTTAGAATTTGCTAGTACGAGGGCAATTAAATAAAACACAAAGATGAAGTAAGGGATCAAAACATTTAAGGTGACTATAAAAAGCGAATGCATGGTGTGAGGATTTTGTTTAAATAAAAATATTTAGAAAGGTAAAGAGACATTCGTTGACGCTGGCAAAAAAACAAACCAAACGCAGGCTCGAACTCAAAATGTAAGGTATAAGCAGCGTAACAAACTAACCGTACCAGGGAACCTGTTCAAGGTTGCACATAGAGTATTGGTAGAGTAGGGAAAAAAAGAGGGGGGAGCACAAGCAATTTGGATACGTATTATTTTCTACTATATACAGGGTAATATGCAACTTTGGCAAAGAGGCAGAAATGCTCTATGTTGTCTACTGCAACCAGATTTGGGTGGTTTTTTTTCGATTCTTTTCTTGTTGAACTTCAAAATAAAACGACAAATATTTTTTTCTATTTTAAATGTTTGCTCGACCGTAAACTACACTTCTCTTTGATGAACAATTTAAATTATCTTATGGTAATTATCGGTTATCGTTCGAGTAAACATGATCATTGCATAGACTAAGAAAATCATGATCTTAAAATTGTCTACTTTATGTTCTATTCTGCCTCGTATTTATATGCACGTCTAACTATCGAGATATTACTGAAAAACATCAGCTCTTTGCTTATATGAGCATTAAAATTATTTTTTTCACGTTAAAGGAGTATTTAGAAAACGTTGGTATTTTTTTATAGACGATTGTCAGACAAGAAGCTCACGAAATCAATAATGAAAAAGTTTTTGTAGCGCAGTCCAAAATTCGCTTTGTTGAAATCAACACTCATTGACTACTAGGGAAACGCTAAAAATACGGAAGGGTATAAAAAGATAAGGGTATAAATTAAAATCCCCGTCGGTAATCCGGAAGGCAAAGGTACGTCCCTTTTTTCTTAACCCATCAAAGACTGACATTGAGAAAACGCAACATTAATTTCTGAATTTTTTTAAAGATATGTTCTACGTTTTGTATGTCCAAAGTAATATTTTTGTTTGATTCTCTATACTTTAATTGTTCGTAATACATTTTTTTTTGTTTCCACATTAGTTGAATTTTAACGCCTGTAAAAAAATTATTTTTTTTTCTGGTGTTTTGAAAGCGGAAAAAAGTCTACTTTCAAATAATAATTGTAGATGGCAGCACTGTTCTTCTTTTCTGTTGAGATGTCACTTCCTTCTCCCCAAGTTGCAAGTGTGAGCTATGCAACATCCACAAGTTGCATGTTACCCTTGTATATAAAGAAAATAATACCTCCTTTCTTCTACTCCCACGAATACTACTTTGGTGCAACCCTGAGCAGGTTCCCACTGGTGCGGTTGGCTTGTCACGCTTCTTACACCAAGTTACCCGCGGTTCTATCCTTGCTTTTGGTTTCTTTTTTCCAGCGTCAACAAATGTCTCCTTTTCCTTTAATTAAATTCTTTTATTTCAAAATTCTCACCCCATATTATTTGTTTTTTTATCCTCTCCTTAAAATGTTTTAGATCTTGCTTATCACATCTCGTGTTTTATTTAATTGTTCTACTTATACAAAATTTCTTAAATTTTAAATTCTAAAGCTGAACATATTCTTTCGTAGGGATTCTTATGGATCTTTCTAAATGAAAATTACGTGTCTCTTCCAAGAATATAAAGAAGCCTCTGATATAGTAAAGATCAACATTCATTCATTCAAATAATTGACAAATAATTACATACAAGGATGACTTCAAATACTTAAATACAGAACATATCTTCAAGATTTTAAGTATCCTTGAAGATATAAACAAATTATATCATCTTTTATTTATGCTTTAATTAATTTGTGTTTAAAATCGGAGCAATACATCTAAACTATTGAATTCTGCATGGAATGATAGAGAATTTTTTTTAATCGGATTTTGAAATTTTTATAATAAATATATGCATAAATTAAAGAAAAGAAATATCCAATAAAAAATCTGTTAGTTTATTTACAAAGTTGTTTAGGAACAATTTAGTCAATGCATTATTTATAGCTGAGGAATACAGCTGAAATCTATGTAGTACTTTTATTCACCATGTTAATCATTCATTAGTTATAGTTACATAGATGGCAGCACCAGACAGCCTGACAGCAAATTGACCGCTACAAGGCTTCTTTACGGTTTTCAAAAAATTCTTACTATTTTCATAGTTTTATGTACTTTAAGTATTCCTGTTTTTTTTTAATGCAATGACTCAAAATAAAAATGAGTGGGAATCATTTATTCTTACATGTGTTTGATTTTCTTTATACATTTCTGGAAAAAACCGTATTACAGGTTTCTTTTGATTTCTAAAAAAGGGCCTTTGACTTCGAAAAACAGGTTTCTTTGATTAAAAATATTTTCTTAAGTGGTATCAGGTAATAAATACGAACTCATAAAACGAATATTCTAAAATATGCAGTGTGTATATAAATTAAATAAATATCAGGACCTGCATCTAAGTAAAAAAATAAAATCTTATTTCTTCCGATTAAAAAATTCTATCAATCTGTATATCCTTTATTTTAAAAAATTGACATTGAAAAGGTGATATTTTTTAGATATCTATTTTCTCTAATATATCAATCAAAAATCGGCACAGCCCTAATAACCACTATAAACACTGCGCCCCCCCCCTAGACGGGTCACCGTTTTCATTTCATATTATCGTATCTCATCTTTTCGTATGTTTGTTATTAATTATTAGTATAATAAAGATCTTTCTCTAATACCCTGTACATATATATCACATCTATATCCTGAATTATTTCAAATTATATGACTTGTATTTGTTTTCTGGATTTTCAAATAGAGTCACGATCTCGCCTGTCATTTCTGCTGCATTATATATGCCAAATGATTATACATGTTAAATGGGTTTATAATAATTTTTTTTCATTACAGGTACATATCTTTGAATCTCAGTACAAATAGAAAATGCACAAATTCTCCGAAGTGAAGTAGCTGCGCTTGATTCTGTTTAGACTGAAAATGGTTTGTAAAGGATGTATCGATTTATAAAGAAGTGCAAATCAAGAAGATATTATTTAAATATACAAAATTCAATTTTATAGCAGAAATTGATAGATAAAGCAGAAAACAGCGTCCTATTCATAGCTTCACAAAATACTTGTTTCTTCTGAATTCTGAAATATTTCATCGGTTATTGCACTGCCGGTAATAATGGAGAAGCAACTGAAATGCGTTCTGCTGCTGTCCCTCAAGGAAATGGCTCTCAGGAGGGTGGCTGTCCTTCTGTGGAGTGACTCAGATATTTTAGCTTCCATTTCGAAATTCCAAATGTCTGAGTTTGCTTTCGATAAAACTGGAAGAGAATGGAGAGTAACTATTGAAGATAAGATTAAAGATAAAATGTTTAAACTTAAGTTACCCGAATCGCTTACTAAGCAGATGATAGTTTTAATTAGACCTAATAGTTTAGAGATAAGAAGATGGAAAAAGAGCCATGAATATTATTTGTGGATGAAAATTCGAGAAATTTTACCTAATTCAGCAAAACCCTGTTGGACTACAGCAGGAACAATAGATAACAAGAAAACAGCGGAAAAACTCGTGCGTTGCTATGTGTTAGATGTTGTGGAACGTTACGAACTAGCTTGTTTATACTGCTTGGAAGATGGCATTCCACTTCTTTGGGAAAAAGTCCCTGAAGAGAAGAAAGTTTATTGCAGTGAAAATAATTATTCAACTCTGCCTTTTTGTTGGCCTCACATTCTTAAAGGCGAACTCTCTAAGCTGAATTAGTTGTTGAGAATAGAGGATAGAAATCTGGCCACCTTTAATCAGTGGGCCTTTGAACATTCAGCAACATACGGCAATAAAACTGCTTCTGAGTATTTCTTTCAGAAGTTGACGCATAATGAGAGAGAGGCTTCTTTAATGAGAACTGCCCACGCTGTGCTAGCATATGACACTTCGGTATATTTTCCAGCTCGAAGAAGTTCTGATCTCATACGTTATTTGCTAACCTTAATGACTCCGGAACAGCAGATGGAACTAGGCAAGGCGCATCCTTTGTACGTTCTGTTGTGTTTCCTTGATTGGCCCTGGCAAGATCTCTTCTTCGACAACGCAGGCCTCATGTGGTCTTTTCTTCCGCCAAGCAGCTACGGCAATATGCTGCGGGAGTTGGCTTATTGTTTCAGGGAAGGATATTGGTATTTTCTGACATCTTTTCGAAAATTTTTCATGCAGAGTCCTCTGAGTTTTAAAAATTATTTTGTAGAATCTGAGACTGACGAAACTTCTGCATGCGATTTTCTGTCTATATTTTCCGTATATGAGGATTCAGAATGTATCGAAATAATTTTCAGAAATGTGGATGCTGCAGATAGAGTGAAACTTGTATTTCATCGTAGTGTTTTAAGACTTTTCTACAAATGCATCTTGAGGGACAGATGGCATATGGTGGAAGTGTGCTTACGAGAAGCTACGCTATCCAAAGGAGACAGGGAGAGATTGAAGGAGGCTTTTATGGGGTTCCTTAAAAGAAATCACGCAGAATCGATTGTGAAAATCCGAAATGGAAAAAATTCTTCGAGTTCCTCGATGAAACCGATGCGAGTCCTGATGAGGAAAAGAAAGACCAGAAGAGAAAGTTTGAAAACTGCTGTCCTGAATAATAAACTTTGTCTATCGCTGGGAGATTGAGAACTACCAGAAAGTGATTTAGTGAAGTTAATGTGATGGTCACATATTTTGAAATTGTAATGAAAGAATGTTAATTTGTTTTTGTGTATCTCAATTGCCTTTCAGAATAATTGAAATATTTTCTTTATGGTAACTTAATAAATTGCTGAGAATTGTTTTTACTCTGAGTTATTTTTAATATTAAAAGATTTCCTTAATTGTCAGACTTTCTGTTACGAAATAAATGGAGCGAGATCTTTAATACAACACATTTATTGGACACGAGCAAGACAACACCGATTACACACAAAAGTTCATAAACAGAAAGCATTACAGGAGCACCATCTAGTGGCGATCAAAATTGATACATTGATATTTAACACTCCCCCCCTTTTGCGTCCTTGGATGCATCACAATTTAATCTTGAACTTCTAAATTATACAACCTTTCAATTGGCCTTCTTAAAGTACAATTAGCAACCTGGATTTCTCAAGATCTAATTTTACCGTCTCTTCCAGGAAACAAAGTTTTAACTCTGCCCAATTTCCAATTACATCTTTTAACATTACCCTCTCTAATTAGTACAACATCATTGATTTTAAATTGTTCAGAATTCTTAGGTATTTTAGGAAACGTAGCAGATCTTAATTCCAAAATATACTCTTTATAGAACCTTTTCCAGAAATGGTCTAACAATAACAATCTATGTTTCCATCTCTTCATCAGTTCACATTTTGAAGATTTAGGAACAGTGTTTGGTGAAGGTAAAACAGTTAATTTAGAACCAATTAAGAAATGAGATGGTGATAGAGGATTTGGTTCATTTACATTGCTATAGAAATAAGTAATTGGGCGTGAATTAATGACTGCCTCATTTTCAACAAATACAGTATACAATTCTTCGTAAGTTAATGAAGATTTGCCCAAAATAAACAAGTTTTAACAGATCTTCCTAACCTTTACCAAAATCCTCTCCACCAGGGAGCACCTTCAACAATGAATTTCCAAGTAATACCATTATTCACAACAAATCTAGAAACATTTTCATCTTTACAAAATTTATACAAATATTTCAATTCCTTATAAGCTCTTTTAAATGTTTTTGCATTATAAGAATGTATAATCTTACATACACCACGACGTGAGGTAAATCTACGAAAAGCCTGATTAAAACACTTAAACTAGATATTAATTCTAAATGTATACCCCGAGTAACGGCACAAGTAAATAAAGCAATAGACACTTTAGAGCCATCTCTTAAAATGAATGGTCCCGCGAAATCAATTCCACTTACCTCATGGGGTTGCGATTTTTCCATACGATCAGGAGGAAGGAGAGCTGAAATTTCCTTACCTGGAAAAGCGTTAAATTTTTTTCAAAATCTACAACCATACAATACTGATTTTGTATCAATATTCAGCGATGCATTTTTTTGCAAAATATCCAGATTGGGGGTATTTATAAATTTTGTTTTATTTTAATGATTCTTTATGCAACACAACAAGGGTAAATGTATGGACATAAAAAAAAACTGAATAACGTGAGAATTAATATTGCATTTATAACTGCTAGTTAATCAATGCTATTTATAGAAGGAAAAATGAATAAATTAAGTTCAGTACTTCCAAGAAGTAGTTACTTTGCAAACTTTAAAATGTTACTCATGAGAAAAACAGTTATATCCCTTTTCAATAGATGGCACCACTATAGTATTTCTGATAACTTTCATTTATTTATGGAATGATCCACAGAATGTATAATTTGACTATGAACCCGCATGTATATCACACATTATAGGTCTGTGGATTATCTAAATAAATTTTTCAGATTCAAAAGGAAATTGAAGTCCATTTATAATGTAATGGTAAAAAAAGTATTTTATCTATTTTAAAACACTGTTTTGTATTTCTGGAGATTCAATAGATGGCAGCACTAAACGTGTATAGACCATCGCAGGTAATCTTCGCGATCAAAGTTAATTAACCTTAAATGTGAAATTAGAATCAAAGACTAACATTGAATAAAGTCGAGTGAAAAAGAATTCCCAAGCCAGATTTATGTAAAAATTGTAACAGAATGAAATAATTTTAAGAATAAATCTTTCGTTTTTTTGTAAACACAAATTTTTGTCATAAAATATTTTGACTTCTCACAAAAAAGAGCAAAACTGCTTTTAATCCCAAAATACACAATTAAACCCTTTTAATCCCAAACTTACAATAGTATTTCCGGCATTTAGTACAATATTACACTATCACTTTTTATCATTTAATTTTTTCCTGATTTGATGAAGAAAAAATACTTTTTAACACTGACGGTTAGCTTATTGATTGATCTGTTAGAATATTGTCCCTGTTATAAACTATATAAAGGGAGATGATATTTATAATTTTGAACTGTAACAAAATGACCAGAACAATAACTTAGAAAGCAGCCTCACTCTCCAAACTTTCACACCACACCAATGTTTTAACACTAAACGAATTTGTTGGTGAGGTAGTAAAAATCCAATTAAATATATAAAACAAGCACTTGCGAAGTATAGTAAAAAAGGGTGCATGTTTTTAAGAAAAAAAATTCAAGTAAATATTATGTTTTCATCATTTTTAAGAAAGGACTTATATTCAAAAATAGTAATACTTTGCTAATTAATTTTGATTACAAAATACTAGATCCTGCGTAGAGGATCATTAAAATTATCAGAAAATAGCTGTCCCGTCGGGACAAGAACTTACCATTGTCCGTTCTTACTGCGCATGCCTGATCTTCGTTCTGCGCATGCGTGAATTTATTGTCAAGACAATATTGGCCTCGTGTAAACCCTGCTTTATGGAAAAATCATTCAAAATGTGGTAATGAGCAAAACATTGGACTAGAGCTACCAAGTATCGCAAAGTTCAACGTAGTTACTTTTTGGGTAGTAGATGCTCACTAAGAAAAGGTTTGTCTAAAATTTTAAGTAAACTTTTAATTTATTAAAAATTGATTGGAATTTTAAAGTTTTTTCTAAATAGCTCCAAAGTATATTATTATTCAAAAAATATTTTTACACCATTTTAAAATTCAAAACATTAGTTTTTTAGCGATATCAATTTTAACTTCGATGCAACTTTTTCTTCAGTTTTAATTTATTTTTAAAAATTCGTTTGAAACACAATGCTGCAGCAATGCTTTTTCTTTAAGAAAGCGCTTACAACAAAATAGCAAGATTGGGAATGATCAATGCGAATATTTAAATAGCTCTCGTGCGACTCAGCAAAAATAAGTATTAGTCTTTAAAAGTTTACTTCTAACAAATGCTTTAGCAAGTTTCATAAAAAACATGCAAGACAAGTTTTATAAACAACATTGGGACAAAATTATATATAAAATATTAATAAATTATTATATATAAAATATTAAACAACATTATATACAACATAAACATTGAGGACACAATTGACGAAACAAGAATTACTCTTGAACTTTTTATTCCAACTAATTTCTTTCTAAGACACTTCATTTATATTTTATTTTTGACACTATTTTTTTTGTTGCCATACTCAGAAAAATAAATTAAAACCAGAGGGAGTGTTCTCCCCTAAACTTTCTCGTATACTTCCCAAAAAAGGGGCCGTTTCTCCTTCCCCCGCGTGGCTAAAAAAATTCGAACCTACTGTTATCCAGAATCCAATGACTATCAGAAGGTTTTTCATTATAGTGATTGAAAAATATCTAGGTAAAGAATCCAATTCAAAGAGATGCGTACCGATTAAAACGCATCTATCGCACACTGCTAGGTTTCACTCTTGCCGTCTCAAGGACAAACTGACGTAATTCGCTCCTTTCGCGTGCACAGAATATTGCTTCCAGTAAGCATGCGCGTGGAGATAACGGATTGGTTTCAATAGTAAATTATACAGACCAACAGACAGTCAACCCTTTGACGGATTTGGCCCAAAATTTTATACGCACCTACATTCATGACGATAAAACTGTGTACCAAATTTTATCCATCTAGCTATTCAAGTGTTTGAGTTATAGTGTTCACATGACGGCGGACATACAAGCAGACAGACTTCCCGTTGACGGATTTTGTCCAAAATTTGATAGAAACCTACAAATAATGTTTAAAGACCACATACCAAATTTCATCCCCGTAGCTCTAATAGCTTTCGAGTTATCGTGTTCACAGACAGACATAATTCCAAAATTGTGTTTTTCGGACTCAGGGAGGTCTAAAACGTGGAGATTCGTCAAAATCTCAAGTTCGAATTTTTTGACGATTACAATGCTTTTTCTTTGTATACTTCGAATACGAGAAAGTAAAAAGAGATAAAAAGAATATTATAAAAAGATATACTACAATTTATACAAAATAGTCTGCAGCTGACGCTAGATTAAATTCAATTAAAACAAAGATAATAATATATTTTGTAGAGATGAGTTTATAAAATCGTCTGCCAGAAAAAAGAAGTAAAAGAGGAAAGATAAATAAAATAAGAAGAGAATATACATAAAATGGCATTTACAAGCAAAATATTACATTCGCCACTACAAGTGTATAAAAACAGATATCATAACATGGAAAAAGGGTTATTTGGCATTCCCGGAATTGAACACTGAAATAGCGATTCTTACAGTGTTAGGCAACGACTTTTTTTCTCTTGAAATCGAAGAGGAAGAAAACGTCAAAATCAAAGAAATGTAGAATCGGGCACTTGTTTTACCGATAATATGGTTTTTTTTATTCTCACTCTCGCTTTTTCCACCCTATATAATCGAACAAGATACAATAATAGAAGTGGAATGTCCCAAGAGAGTTAAAAGAAGGCCGCGAACGTCTTTTTATAGAGAAATTTAATTTCTTTATCAACTTGAATCATGTTACCGTCCGTTGCTCCAGTTATTGGCGCATCAACCCTACATTCCTCTGATATTTCCCGCAAATTTAGTCTTCAGTTTCTAGTAGACAAAAAAATTAATAAAAATAATCTTAATATAAATAAAAGTCAATGTGGGTATGTATGTATTTTCCACATCTCATCCTAAATCACGGCACTGATTTCAACCAAATTTTGAACACTTATTAATTAAGAAAGGGTGAATATTACTGCCAACTTTTCACAGTGCAAATGTTAATTAAACAGTCAGTTAATTAGAAATTGACCGAAACCGTTTTTCTACAGTAACTTCGGAGAAAATTATCTCTCCAAAATTATATTTATACCATCTTAAAGTTCAAAATTTTACCTTTACAATAATACCAATTTTATGTCTGTGACATGTCTTCTTCAATTTTTATTAATTTTTCTAAATTTATTAAATTGTTAATTACCTGCAGACGATTTTGAAATAACGCAAATTTATAGCTACTCTGTTGCTGGTAACGGTTAGACTTTGCCTAATTTGCCTTCATTTCTGAAATTTTTGATTATTTTTATAAATATATTTTATATAAGAAGAGAGAGATCATCACCAACTTTTAAAAGCCCTAATCTAATTAAAATTTCAGTTAATTGGAAATTAAGCAAGATATGGCATTTTCCGTGATATTTTTCGAAAATACGTAGTATGTCATAAAAATTATTTTTACACATATTTAAAGTTAAAAAATTAGCTTTTCATGACACAAGTTTCATTTCCGTTCAATTCGTTGCCCTCATTAAAAAAATTTTACAAAAACTAAATTGTGTATAAAATTTACAATTTGTAGCATTTTTTTTTATTGGCGAAGTACAAGAATACATAAGAAGAACTCTTGCTATCTGACATTAGAAAAATTCTGGATGAAAACGAATTTTATTATATTTTTATTCATATTTTTTCAATACTTTTTTTTAATTAAAAAATTACTACGTAATTAATTGCCCCAAAACATCCGTTAAAATTTTTCTTATGCTGCAAGATTTATGAACAAAATTTGGAACAAATATTGGTAACTTATGGAGAAAATTAGCTATCGGCGGCTTTTACAAATCGTCTGGTTCAATTGATATTCTCATTTTAATTATAAAACGTTTCAGAAGATAAAAGAATTTTGGGTTTTGTAATTTTGTATACAAAAGTAGTTTTTTACATCAAAAATATTAGACATGAAAGTGTTTTAATCCCGACCAACGCCGAGCATAACACCTAGTAATAAAAAAATAAATAATAATAAAAAAAATTGCGGGAGTGTGTTCCCTTCGGTTTTTTTGAACATAGTAAAACCTCGATTATCCGAGCTAATCGGGACCGTAACCACTAGGGTTGGGAAAAACATACCGTTTTTAATCGAAAACTGGCTTTTTGTTTTTGTTAACCGGTTTTTTTCGGTTATTTTTTGTCCCGGTTATAATCGTTTATTTTTTAAAAAATCCAATAACCGGGTAAAAATACCTTGTCGGAAGATAGACTCAATTTTAGGTTCGGCTAAACTAAAACTTTCCAAGTTATAAAGCTTTGAATTTCATCATCTTAGGCCAATCAACGACAACCGCTTCCTCGAGGCGTCTGTTGGTAGGCGTATTACTGAAAGAGTCTTTATGAAGAGATAAATATTGGCCAATGGATTGATTTCCTGTAAAAACAATATTCATAAAAATTTTTTGTCTACAGAAGGTTTTTGTTTTTATTTTCTCGTATACGAAGTATACAAAGAGAAAGTATTGTAATCGTCAAAAAATTCGAACTCGAGATTTTGACGAATCTCCACGTTTTAGACCTCCCTGAGTCCGAAAAACACAATTTTGGAATTATGTCTGTCTGTGAACACGATAACTCGAAAACTATGAGAGCTACGGGGATGAAATTTGGTATGTGGTCTTTAAACATAATTTGCAGGTTTCTATCAAATTTTGGACAATATCCGTCAATGGGAAGTCTGTCTGTATGTCCGCCGTCATGTGAACACTATAACTCAAAAACTTGAATAGCTAGATGGATAAAATTTGGTACACTGTTTTATCATCATGAATGCAGGTTCGTATCAAATTTTGGACCAAATCCGTCGAAGGGTTGATTGTCTAATAATAAAAAATAATATTAATGGTCTAATAAAATCAATATTGCTAAGTTTTGACACATACACATCTCTTTGAATATAATTCTTCGGTTTGGTTTGATGGAGTTTACTGGCGCAAAAACCATTTTTGATTATGCTGCGCCAAACGTGTGGTCTTGGATGATTCTTCGCTTAAATATTTTACAATCGCTATAATCTTCAATGAAAAACCCTCTGATAGTCATTGCATTCTGGGTTATAGCAGGTTCGAATTTTTTATCCACTCAGGGGGCGGGGAAATGACAAATTTTAGAGAAGTATACGAGAAAGTTTAGGGGAGACGACTCCGTTGTTTTTTTGATGATTACAACTCTTTTTTTATTTGTATTCATATACAAGAAAGTTAAAAAAGAAAACTGTATAGAAACCTAATGTTCAAGGCGTTTCTGCTTACAAATTCCTTAAATTTTTTTTCTTAAGTTAACATATTCCATCTAATATTCAAAAATAAGAAAATTAGATACTCGTAAATTTCAATAATTTGCAAAAGAAGTGCATATTTTTAATATTAAATAGAAATGAAATTACGTTTGATTTCAAACATCAAAACAACAATTGAAATGTGAACAAATCCTTCTTTAAAATCTCATTTCGAATATTTGATTGCTAACGCTTTTGTAATGGCATAAAAACGTAACATTTGACATTTGATC
>BGPR01020800.1:0-27401 GCA_013235015.1 Araneus ventricosus | reverse complement strand
GACACCTGAGCTGGCACCCTCCTCTCCAAATAGATGCACCGCACTAGCGGGAGGACTTTTGATCTCCTAAGCATAATCTAATGGGAATCGGGTTTCGAACCTGGAAGCCCTCCATTTCCGAGTCCGACACCTTACCACTAGGCCACCGCGGGCGCTTGAAGTTCTCGAGGTGACTGAATTTGTTTTATCATTGCTAAAGATTATCTGTATATTTATATTAGACCCATCTTGATGAAAATAATTTTCGTCTTCCTTTCCTGTTTAATCAGTCGAGAATTGCACTGCTTTTCTAAAACTTTTACGATCCCTGTCCGAAAATTTTAGTATTCTATATAATTATTTTAATCGAGAATAAATTTAAATAAGATCATGAAAGAAAATTTCGCGTTTCAGTCATCTGAAGGTAAAACTCATAAATTTAAGCATTCGAAGTAAAAATATAAATGCTTTTTTCCAGTAATCTTTATGTTATTCGACTTAATATAAAATGACTTATTTTAAAAGCAACGAAGAAATTGACTTAAAAGGTGTAGTTTGTGCTCTATTCTAGTCCAACTTCGCTAATAAAAATTGTGCAACTTTTATTCGATGTATTTTTCATTGCTCATTATGTGTACAGATTCCGTTATAAAATTATTATTCATCGATAACTAGAAAATCACCCGTCATGGTATGACGGGTGCAAATTGCCTCTTCATTCGAGAGATTTCCCTTCAAATTTGACGTGTTTAAAAAGACAAATATGCGAGAGAAACGTTTAACATTGATTGAAAACAAATACAATAAACATATGCTTTATAACAGGAAGTATTTTTTATTTACATATTTCTTTATTCAAAAAACCTCTTGGTAAACAACATTCAGTGTGAAGTATTTTTCGTTGCTTAACAATTTTCCTTGTACTTCAGATGTCTAATCAAAAGAAAGCACTTCTCTGCTTGTCAAACGTTGCCAAAAAATATTATCAAATTATATCATCACGATTATAATCGTGGCGTCCAAACTGTATCACGCGCATGATATACCACTGACCTGATTTACTACTTTCTATTAAAACACGGAAATTAATTTGAAATATATGATTAATATAATTTAAAATTTCTCGGGAACTATTGATCATAGCGAGATAAATTTTATATCAATCGATAGCAAATTTTATTTCACAATTTTAGAGCTATTAAATTTGAAATTAGAACGATTACTTTTATAAATTTGTAGAGGGACGAGACTCATGTTTATATGGAATGCCGCTGTCGAAGAATTAATTTAATTTCAGGAGCCATTTTTATTAGATGGTTAAGTTCCACGACACAGTACATTAAAAGGCACAAGACGCAAGACAGAGAACAACAACAAGACAAGTACACAGAAGAAGAGAGAGAGGCATCATGGGAAAGACCCAGATGGATCTAGTAGCGCCACCTACCATAAAAAGGAGAATGCAGTGAATTGTAACCGCTACAAATTTAAAATTACTGAAATTTAGGTAATATAACAATGAAATAATGCTGTTTAACGTCTCGTAGTGCTATGGCCCGAATTTTATTGTTGGTGACGTCAGAGCGTTACCGGATCAGTGAGAGACAGATCTGGGCTATTATATTAGTAATACTTTTCTGATAACTTAACAGTAGTCGAAATACCAGTCAAATGTTATTCGTTTCCTTTTACGATATTGTACTAAAATACATGAATGCCAAATGCCCCAAGTGGCGCTTCCTGTCCATCACATGCTACCGTAGCCTACGGTTTCTGCACTTGGTGTGCTCGCACTTATTTTTGCAACTTATGAGCTGATACAAAAGGGACATATGGTAACTACATATTTGTTTAGGAATAACTTCTGTTGGCTAACGGAGAATTACCTAATCGGCAGATCTTACTCATTATTTACGAAAGGATCATATTACCTGAAGGAGTCCGCAACCCTTTCCTGTAGCTTCTATGTTGAGAACACTAGGTATTTTGGTAACTTCATTTCGTTGTACGACTAGTTTGTTGTATTCAGAGATGTTCACATTTTCCTGCAGGCCGCCACTAACTGTCACGGAAAGACTAACGGGATCGTTGTAAACTAACTTTGCAAATTTACTCAATGCGTCTAAGCCAACGCATGTGTCCTGTTAAAAAAATAAATACATTATGATTTTTATTAATAATTGAGCCACATAATTTCATTGAAAAGTTAATTCAATTATTAATTACTAGAAAATCAACCGGCATGGTATGACGGGTGCAAATTGCCTCTTCATTCGAGAGATTTCCCGTCAAATTTGACGTGTTTCAATAGATATATATGCGAGAGAAATGTTTAACATTGATTGAAAACAAATAAAATAAACATATGTTTTATGACAAGAAATATTTATTTTTATTTACGTATTTCTTTATTCAAAAAACCTCTTTGTACAAATAACATTCTGTGTGAAATATTTTTCGTTGTTTAACAATTTTCCTTGTACTTCAGATGTCTTCTGAAAATTTTAACGTTGTCAAAAAATATCATCAAATTATATCATCACGATTGCAATAAATAAACAGATGCATTGTGGCGTCCAAACTACATCACGCGCATGATATACCACTGACGTAATTTACTGCTTTCTATTAAAAAACGGAAATTAATTTGAAATACTATATGATTAATATAATTTAAAATTTCTCGGGAACTATTGATCATAGCGAAATAAATTTTATATCAATCGATAGAAAATTTTATTTCACTATTTTAGCGCTATTAAATTTGATATTAGAACGACAATTACTCTTTTAAATTTAAAATTAATGAAATTACGCTGTTGAACGTCTCGCAGTGCTATGGCGCGAGTTTTATTGTTGGTGTCACCAGAGCGTTACCGATAGACAGATCTGGGCTATTATATTAGTAATTATTTAAGAAGAGGTGTAGTACTATCTCTTTTCTTTGACGATATTTTCTTGGCATATATCCTTAGCAGAATTTGGCAGTTTTTTACCCTTTTTTCTTTTATCTTGGTCATTTGTCGGAAACTCTTTGATGCCAGAAAAATATTGCCAAAAAGAAACTGTACAACGACGGGCATCCAGAAAATAAAGACCGTTTAGTTATACAAAATGAAAAACACAATATTTATCGGAACAAACAATTGTTACATACCGGAAGCTTCCTACACTTCTCTACACAATCACCTCCTACATTTAAACATTTGTCGTATCTGTTCACGAGCTTCAGAATTCCCATGCCATTGGTATTCGAATGGTATGGAATGTTATGACGTCCCGTAAAAGGGCCATTATTCTCTGACAGTTGCAATTTTCTGATTCAGAAGGTCAGGTACGTCTTCATGCATGTATGTTCGCGCTTAAGTTTTCATGTGAAGTATATATTCGAATGCGTTTTTCTGCATGTGGTAAGGACTGTTATGAAGTTTGTCTTGTACCATTACGCTCTCGCATTTGGAAATTTCTGCGGCCTGTACCGGGACCTTTATAGGCTGGTTATGTTATTTAAACGTATAATCGTGAAAAAAGAAAAATATATAAAAACCAAAGTTCACTAAAAATAAAAAATAATTTTTTTAAAAAAAGTAAAGCAAACTAAATTTTTTAAAAAGTTTATTTTTTATATGTTGATATTCTCACCTCATAATTATATTAGAAACAAAAAAGATATGGAATTCAAGGCTCTTCTTTACAGTGCTTCCTGATATTGGTATGGGGTAACAATGGTTTCTTAAAATATAAATTCCATGTAATCAAAGAAAGGCAGGATATTACATGAAAAAATAACAATTTAAATTTTACTATTTACTTTATAAATAACTATTTGCTTTATGTTACTAATCTCACCTTATGCTTATATTCAAAACAAAACGGGTATCGAATTCAAGGCTGTTTTTACAGTGCTTCGTGATATAAAATTTAAATAAATATGAAATAGATTAATCACCCCCTCAAAATGATCTACGCAGACAATTTTGGATTAAGTTTACCGTGTCTCTTCATCGCTTTGAACCACTTTTTGAGAAGAACACCATTTCTTGGCACATCGATAAATAATGTATAGGGTGCTGTTATTAGTTGTATTAACACATTTAGGAGCAACACAAAACTTGGATCTTTTCTTTTTATTTTATCTGTCGCGATAGTTAGAAAATATAGAAGAAAGAGCAAATTATATACAGCGAGCGAACTAGAAGTAGTGTACATTGCTGGCTAAGCTCGCCGCTGTTTGGGCAAAGATGACGTCAGACCCGTTTCGCGCCAAAATGGATCGTTTCTCTCTTGAAATATAAGATGCGAACTTTGATTGCAAATAGGAAAAAACTGCGTAGAAATTTTTTAATGTCATTATTCATTTTAAAGCATTATAAATCGATTAAAAAATGCTGAATTTCTCCATTATCTCAACCTTCCAGCAGCAAGTTCTTCGAGATAGATTTGTCTTATTATGACTGTGAAGCTACTGGATATTTAACAGTGAACATGTGTGAGATGGCATTGGATTATGAGACGTTAGTTAAGGCTCAGCAATTGCAAAGAAGGCCACTCAATTACAAAGAATGGAAATTATCATACACAATAAGTTCCGACGTCTGTGTGACATAGTGTTATATATATATATATTAACAAAAGAAAACAAAACCATGTCAAAAATGAAAACCAAAACAACAAAAAAGGGAACAGATCGCCAACGTCCGGGACGCGTCATCAGCGAGGGAAATCCCGAACGGGCGTATATATCAATGAATTCGGTGTTTTCTAATCACAAACTCTAGCAATAATGCTAAAAAGAGTTTGTTTCCCCGGAACACCGAACAAAACCATAATTTGAAATAAGGAAACAAAGCTAAGAGATAAGAGTCCAATTGAAAAAGTAGAAATAGAAATAATAAAAATAAAAATAATGAAAAGATCAGGTCCATTTGAAGTAAAACATATGAAACCCAACCTCATAAACAACAAAGCAAAACAAGAATGAAGCAAAAAGTGTCAAAACTCACCCAGTAGTCCACTAGAGAAGGGACAAAGGAAACAGACGCAAACGCACGCGGCACAAACCATCGTTTAAAAAGTGCTGACGTGATCACGGCTGAGGTGGTTGACAGTTAGCGGTATGAGTGGAGGAAATAATTTACTAGGGGAGCGGGAAGTGAAGAGTGTTAGAAGCCTCTACTGTCCGTGAAGTCCCAGACACATTTTACGAGTATCAGAAAGTAAACAATAGACAATTAACCAAATAGCTTTAATAATTAAAGCTATTTTTCTTGATCTTGATATTGACAGTCATAACGAATTAAAATTAAGCATTTACGACAAAAGAAATGAATTTAAATTTAATGTTAATAGGTTTGATTTTTGGAATTCTAATATCTCTTTTAAGATCTATAAAAACACAATATTACATCAATTACTAAGGATTAAAAATATTTGTAACAATTCAGAATCAAAGAAAAAACAAATTGAATTTTTCAAGAACAATCTGAATTCCAAAGAAATTCCCGATTCTCTTTATTTACCCTTATTCCACAGCGTTCTGTAGGTTAAAAAAAACTTTGCTATTTTTGCCTTTATTCTATTTGCCTCTGATCTTTTGTTTTTTACAGTCGATCTCATTTTGGTTAATTGTCTATTGTTTACTTTCAGATACTCGTAAAATGTGGCTGGGACTTCACGGACAGTAGAGGCTTCTAAGGCTCTTCACTTCCCACTCCCCCTACTAAATTATTTCCTCCACTCATACCGTTAACTGTCAACCACCTCAGCCGCGATCACGTCAGCACTTTTTAAACGATGGTTTGTGCCGCGTACGTTTGCGTCTGTTTCCTTTGTCCCTTCTCTAGTGGACTACTGGGTGAGTTTTGACACTTTTTTCTTCGTTCTTGTTTTGCTTTGTTGGTTATGAGGTTGGGTTTCATATGTTTTACTTCAAATGGAACTGATCTTTTCATTATTTTTATTTTTATTACTTCTATTTCTACTTTTTCATTTGGACTCTTATCTCTTAGCTTTGTTTCCTTATTTCAAATTATGGTTTTGTTCGGTGTTCCGGGGAAACATTAACTCTTTTTAGCATTATTGCTAGAGTTTGTGATTAGAAAACACCGAATTCATTGATATATACGCCCGTTCGGGATTTCCCTCGCTGATGACGCGTCCCGGACGTTGGCGATCTGTTCCCTTTTTTGTTGTTTTGGTTTTCATTTTTGACATGGTTTTGTTTTCTTTTGTTAATATTTCTCACTTTTCGGTTATACTGCTGCATTAGCGCATTTACTGCATTTGTGAAGTTTTTTTCTCATATTTAAATCTTTTTTAGATTTTTGTTAATCGTGTTGTGTCCATTTCCTAAGTTTACTTCATCTGAAATATTACTTCTTTAAGTTAAGTATTTATTTTGATTAAAAAACTAATTTCTTAATTGGTTTTTACATTTGTTTGTGTTTATGTATATATATATATATATATATATATATATATATATATATATCAAAACCAACATATAAACACAAGATAAAAACTCAAAAACAGTAAAAAAAGACAAAATGGCTAAATAGACAAAAACCAGAAAAAACCAAAAAATGAAAAATATCATAGCGAGCCGCTCGTCAGGAAGAGAAGCTCGCTCATGATATTAATTTGTGCTTTTTTCTGCTGACGACAAACGAAATCCGTTAAAAAATTGCCGTCATCCTCTCTAAAAACACAAAACAACGAAAATGGAAGATTTCTTGATTAAAAATATAAATACATTTAAGAAGATTTAAAAAGAATCAAATACAAAAATCCGAATACAAATACAAAAAATCCGAATACAAAAGACCTAGAATAAAATAAAATAAATAAAATATATATATAGCAAACTATAGGTGTTTTTCCAGTCAATAGTTTAGAAACTATCGATATTATCGATAGGTCCAACTTTTAAATAGTTAATCGATAGTTTTAGTCGATAGTTTTTTCCGGAAACCCGATACTTTACTTGGCTTCGATAGTATATCGATGCTTTAGAAACAATAGTGTGATATGAAACATTAATATGTTGTTTCCATCTAAAATATGCATGATTTGCATTGTTCTTTAGTGGATATGGATAATACAATCATTAACAAAATAAATGCTGTACCTGTGTGGATTGGAAGCCTCCAGAAGGGTTAAGATTCGATGTCAAATAACGAACAAGAGGAAGAATTTCAGATTTGCTGTTCCCTAGTTTTAAGTTCGTCAGCACAGCATATGCAGCTGTTTCGATTTCAACAGATTTTGAGCCACCAGGAATTGGGTAATATTCCACACCATCTGAAAAACAAATTTAGAATATAAATAAGAAAACAGCGAAGAGTTGATTGTAATTTTATAAAAAAATGCATATTTCTGTATATTTGTTTCCTAAGGTATACAAAAACTGCAATGAAGTTAAAACTTAATTGCAATTAATTAAAACTGCAACTTATTATTACAGAACCTCAAATTAAAATAAATAAATTTGATATAGAATGAAGTCTAATATTGTTTATTTAAATTCATACACAATAGATTTGCCCAGAAAACGAATTTATGTCATTCATATTAATATAAATAGGTCAAACAAATATGCCAAGCAAAGAAAGTATCTGATGGTAAATGAAACCCTACACTAAAAATGTCGTTATTTACAGCACTTTTTTCATATAGGCACTATGAATGCTGTACCAAAAGATTGTTTTTACTGTGGATATGTGCGACTGCATTTACTTAAAAATATGCTTCCTCATTCGTTTTTTTCATATGGATGGTATAGATGCTTTACGAGAGGATTTAATTATGTTGAATATGGGCTGATACAGATTCTGTACACCTAACATTTTGGGATTTTATTTCTCCATACGAAGTATTTGTGTGATAAGCGTTAATAACCTTGTAGACAGTTAATAACCTTGTTTATACCTATATTAGCATCTACTTGTAACATTGCTTGGTAAAACCTTTGACTTTATATCCACATTTCTGACTCTATTTGCATGCGTTCATTTAAGACTGTTTCTTGTTTGTTTTCAGATGTAGAGAGTTTCACTGCTAGAATTACACAGCGTACATCGCAGTTTTATTAAAATTATTCAAAAATTAAGAAAATTTAATACAAGAAAAAGCTGCACTTAACTTTTCTCCATAGAAACAAAAAAAATCCTGGTCAGACTACATAATCACTCATTTTTTACCTTATAAGGACTGCAAATTATTAATTAGAAAACAGCAAAAATATTAAATAGCTCTCATCAGGAAGAAAGAACATATGACTTTATTATTTTTAACAAACATATTTGGCCGATTTTTGTCTCTTGTGTGCTCCATCTGGAAAAGCAGAATTAAGTGATGTGAGTACTTGAATTTCATTAATTGATTAGCAGGGTAGCCGGCGTTGCCGGGTTTAATCCTTGTTTAATCTTGTGGGAGACGGGAAGCGGAGCAGTGTTATTTGTACAAAACAGTGTTTATTAATATTACTTTATTAAAGGAATATGTCCGAAATTTTAATGAAATTATACTGAAAATAATAATATAAGTATTTTCTCTCATTTCAGTATATAGTATACAACACTCCATATCTGTCTCATAATACACCACTTATTTCATATAATGCCTTATTTTTCGGCATCTAATTATTATATGAACCCTGAACATAAATATATCGTGATAATTGGTCTATTTCTTAACTCTTTAAACCCGAGGAGCCTTTTTCTTCTAGCTCCCTTAAAACCGGGACCTCAATTGGACTCTCCGAACCAGGGTGGTCATTTACCCCGTCACCCCACCCCCTGCTATAACCTTCCCTTATGGCGCACGCAAATGGGCTGCGGTTTGCAAGGATAATTGGACCTCCCCACCGCGCTTTTCTCCTAAGCGATCTCAGAACCTCGCCTCCCCTCAAAAGAAGTCAACCGCCTCAGACCGGCCTTCTTCATTGTTAAAAGGAAATTTTTAGACCGGCCGGGACCACCTCGTTCGGTGTCAGAGGGTTAAAGGACTTTCAGTGGCTCAGCTCCACCCAAGCCAGAACGGAGCGAGTTAAAGATAATTTCTTATCAGAGTAGTTTTAGTTGAACACTTTCAAAATTGCCTCAGTAGTACAGCAGAATATCACTAGTTAAGACGATTTTATACCATTTCAATGGCATCCTGAGGAATATCCGGCACTCACCGGACCATTCGAGATGTCCGCCGCCGTTGATTGGCCAAAAATAATGAAATTCAAAGCTTCATATCTCAGTCGGTTTTAGTCGCAGAAGCGTGGAATTTTTTGTTTAAAATGACAGTGTGTCAAAAATATATAATTAAATATGACTAATAGGACCAGGGAATTGTATAAAAATTTACACTTTGCAATTTTTCTCAGCAGTACATTTATTAACTCAAGAAGCATAAAATATAATAATATGCCATTTAAAGCATTTTTCCATTTGGAAGTATATGTCGATCCCTAACGGTTTAGAAATTTGCTATTGGGCCACGATTAGAATGGGTATCCTATATACAGGGTATCCAAACTTATTGTGGTCCAATAACTAATTTCTAAACCATTAGAGATAGACTTGTAGTTCCAACTGGACAAAAATGCTTTAAATAATGGGAAGAATTGTATTTTATTTGCTTGAGTCATAAATATATTTCTGAAAAAGTTATGAATTATAACTTTTTATACGGTCCACCGGTCCCAGCTGTCAGATTTAGTAAAATATTTTTAACATTCTAACATTTTAACCAAAAAAAAATCCGACTCTTCTGCGACTAAAACTGAGCGAGTTATGGAGTTTTGAGTTTCATGGTTTTTAACCAATCAGCGGCCACGTCGTGCAAATGCTGCGCATTGATTGGTGGATCGTCTTTTAGACGTCTATTGAAATGGTGTAAAGTGGTCTAAGTCAGCGACATTCAAAACTCCATAACTTGGACAGTTTTAGTCGTAAAAGACTGGGACTTTTTAGTTTAATATGTTATAGAGTCAAGAATATTTTACTAAATATGATTGTTAAGACAGGGGGATTGCATAAAAGGTTAGATTTTAAAACTTTTTCAGGAATATATTTATTCACTCAAAAACATATATTATAATTCTTCCCTTTATTTAAAGCATTTTTTTCCAATTGTAACTAGATGTCTATCTCTAACGGTTTAGTAATTATCTATTGGACCACGATAAGCTTGGACATTCTGTATATAGACTAATTCTAGCGAATTATAAACCTCACGTTTGAATTGAAATAACAAATGAGAAAATAAAAGAAATACTCAATTGATTTCAAAGATCAAAATCAAGAATTTTGTTAAAATGCACTCTTCTTATTTATAAACTTTTCCTTCAGATGGATAAGCAAGTTAATGGCAGTCATTGTGACTGAGGTGCTTTAATTCACTTTTCCCATGTTAAACAAATACTATATGGAAATAAATAAGTCAAAAAATGTAAGAAAGATACAGAACTATCTGCTTTCTCACCAGTCATATTTGCTTGAGGCTTGATATTATCGACAATCATCTGAGTGGGAGCGTTGTTTCCGCTAAGTGCTCCTGCGTATGCATAAAGAAACGTTTCATATGGGGTTGAAGCGGGGTTTTTACGCAGGCAAGCCATGCCATTTCCAATGACAGTCAAATTGCTGTATTTGGAAATGAAAAGAGAAGCAAGAACGTAAGCTGTGATGGCTCCGTTGTTCGTGTTTCCTTCCAATCCTCCCTGAAATCAAGGAAAGAATTAAAATATCTGCATAGTGAAACAAAGGAAGTTCACTCTTTTTATTTGTATCTTTTATATGACCTATAATTTCTTTATAGTCTTTTGTGAGACAACGGAACAAATTTGCACATAGCAGAAGGGCAATTTAAAAGAGTGTAGGGTGGACCGGGGCACGTTGGGCCAGTCGTGATATTTTCAAACATTTCGGGTATTTAAAGGTGGCATACTAGATAAGTGTGTCTTGTCCTGTCTTCATTCCTCCGCATCAGCGTCACTGAAGAAGCAGCGTTCATTACAGAACCCTCTAGAATTTTCTAATTTTTAGTAAGCTGAGTAAATTTCCTCACTTATAAATAATCGTTTTTTCCTTAGCTTATAAATTACAATTTCCATTTTTACAAATAATATTCAGAAAGATTGTTACTTCATTGTTACTTCAGGGCTCCTTTGTTTATCGAAATAATTTCAGAATAAATCCCCATACTCATGAGAAACAAAATTGGCGATATGGGCCATTTCGCATGGGGCAGGTTCAGAATGTGCGTTATAGCGAATATCTCTGAAATATATATATCTCTGAATATGTGGGATGGAATTGCACCAGATTTATTATACAAGATACTTGTTATGAAAAATCATGCGGACTCAATTTTGATTATAATTACACAATACCTACTTGATGATGACCATAAAAGCTGTATCTCAGTTTCTATTGAGTAGAAATGCAGCGAATTTGTATACAATACACATAATGTGGATAATAACACAATTATGTTACTTAAATTAACAAAATATAATAATATAGACGAATGTTTTGTGATAGCCTCTTTACAATAGTAGTGGTCCAACTTACCCCGCAGTCGGGGCAAGTTGACCCAAGCGACTTGGTGTCAGTTTGAGGTTTTAAATTAATACTGATAGTTAATATATTCAAATTTTACTTTGGAGAATTCTTCCTGAAGGTACACTAATAGTGTGAGATGAAAAAAAAATTAAAAAAATTTTAATTTCTTTTCAAAAAAATTCTTAGAAGAAAAAACGGCCCAAATAGTCCCTGTTTACCCTATTCATTGAATTAGATGTACTATTCTCCTCTCGATTTTTCTTTACTTCCACAATGGGGCGCGTTTAGTGTTTGTCTTCTTCGTTTAGTAAAGAGGAACAAGTATGTATTTAGGGCTTTTTCTCTTTGATCGAGTGGTCCAAAATCTTATACTGCAATGTTAATATCGCGTCCATTTACTAAATCTCATTCATCTAGCTCAGTGCGTTTTTGAGCTATCGTGCCTACATGCAAGTTGGATATTGCCAATATGCATAATTTAATAGCCGCTTAAACAAAAATTGTGAAAACTAGATTATCACATATAATAGATGGCGTCAGAGTCCTGTTCATGATACGTCATGAACAGCGCCCTCTTTTTCCTCACAAAACCAAGGAGCAGGCTCAGAGAGGCGCAGACTGACAACCCTCTCTCGTAATCCCTCTTTCACTAGAATGTGGGCTCCTCCGCACGGCGCAAATTAAGCCGCCCGATATCATTATGCAACGGCAGCTATATCCCATTTAACTTTTTCTTCTGGTTATCACTAATTCGATTAACTACTTTTAACCCATTAACGTCTATCCCGGGGATAACCTAGTAGTTAAAGTAAACATGCCTTCATGTCAATCATTAAACTCCTTGTTATCTTTCTTTTGTATATATTTCACCCTGTAAATTCTCCCTCTAGTTCTTGTTGTTGTTTCTTATTCCACTTGTTGTAGTCCTCAGCGAGACCAAGTCCAAGAGTCCGCTCGTCCACAGAAAACCAAAACTATAGGCGAACTATTCATGGTAAAGGAAGAGAGTGCAGCTTCTGTTGGCTCTAGACCTTGGACGCCCTAGGGAAGAAGTCTGACTTTGTCCATTGCCTTTATAGTTTAGCTGTGTATAATGGAATGGCCTTCACGCCTTGGGTGACCCTGCCAGGAGATAAAACTCCAGACGTACATCGCCCATTCCACCCAGGGCCACCACCTCCGTCACGACGAGGCAGCATAATAGAACTTGGGTGCTCTAGTTCTTAAATAAACGTTTTATATTTAAATTGAAGTCTCTTCGTTTTTTTCATGTAATAATTTGCATTAAATTAAAGTGACTGAAACCCTAACAAATCCCCTAGACTTAATTCCGATCCATTTACCCCTTAAAGATAACCCCCCTGTGAGCTTTCTGTTTAATCTAATGGAATTCCCACATACATACGGGGGATAGACAAACACTCTCACCTTTTGAGTAGTTTGCTTAAATTTGATACCGATAAAAAATTTGGATGTAGATTCTGCATACCAAGATCCATTTGTTTATAGCTTTCTGTTTCGGAGTTATGTTCGTAGATAGATGAGCTATTGACAAACAGACAAGACTCCGAAAAGCTAATTTTTTTAACTCAGGTAGATTAAAAACTGGAGATGCATCAAACTCTTTTGGTAGAATTGTTGACGATTATATAACAACTCTTTGTATAATAGATCGTATACGATATTTAGTATTGGACTACAGATATCGTAGTTTCGTGACAAGTAATGGCAAAATTAAATTAAAAAATAATCATAAAGTAGTCAAATAATAATTTACAATCAAGAATTAACCAACCGAATCCTAACATACACCTATCACGTCTAATAAGAGACGACTCCTCTTTCTGGCTGTCATGAGAGCTGTAGATGTAAGGATATCTTTTAAAGCCATAAGTGAATCACTGTATGAAATAGAGTTTTTCTTGCTTATCATTGAGAGCGAAAGGTTAGAAGATTGGTCGTCAAAGGTGTACTTGCTTCGTCTTCACCATTAAGCTTTATCTAATTGAAATCTCAATTAGATAAATTTCTATTTTTATAAATTGTCCCATTTTTTCATGCCTCATGACTTGGACGCGAAGAAACAAGAGAAAGTAAAATGGTGAATTTATTGTTTAAAGGTAATTTTCTTTTCTATTTTCAACACAGCGAATAAAATGGCTGCTGTAAAGAGAAATATTTCGCCAAGCAGAGAAAAAAAAAGAATTAATTAAACGTTCTTTTGTAATATATCAAATATTCATTGCAAAAGTCGATGATTTCTCTAACAAATGCTAGTATATAATCAATCATTATAACAATGCTAAACATTTCAGATTTGTGAATTTGATGTCAGTATATATTTATGGATTCTGTTACTCGTTTAAGAAAGGAAATTCTAGAAAAACCCCAAAGGCAGCGGTGGCCTAGCTGTAAGGTGTCGACCTCGGAGGCGGAGGGCTCCAGGTTCGAAACCCGATTCCAACGAAGATCCGTCGTGTATTGAGCCTGTTGCACGCTAAATCGTATGTAGGGGGTCAAACGTCCACCGGCAGGTGTGGTGCGGAAGCTTGGAGAGGGGGTGTCATTCCTGTCATCTGACCGCAGTTCAGAATTACGAGGTTCGTCCCAAAAGAGCCTTCATGTTGCTTGAAAACGGGCTTTAATGTAACGAAACTAATCTAGAAAAATCCTTGATCGGGATCTATGTCTCCCAACAATATAGGCATCATTTAGCAAGCCCATCCATCATCGAGAAAGTCAGTTTACTGGTTCCTTCAATTAATATGTACCGTGAAAATAAGGTAAGATTAGTGAAAATACCAAGGCGGTAATTTACAATTGCGGCTATCTCCCTGTTGCTCAAACTCCCCTAAACATTTCAAAGATTTATGGGTGCTTAAAAAGAATGAAGGTACATTTTTTATCGGTACAATCGGATGAAATTTCATGTAAAAAATTCTCCATAAAAAAATCTTAAAAACTAAAATAATAAACCTTATTAAATTACCCTCTAAATAAATAATAAAAAAATAAATTGTATCAAATCTTACTTGAATTCCCGAATCAATAATTTGGCCAACATCTGGGAAACAACCATCTGTTTGCTGTTTGGAGGTTATCCATTTCTGTGCGTCGGTTAGTACACTCTCGTCGATGAAAATGTATTTCTTTGCTTGCTGGAAAGAACGCAGGACGAAGGCTGTCAAGAACATGCTGCCTTCTTTGTCAACCTCGCCGAAAGCACTGAACGATCCATCGTAATGTCGGTATGAAAGCTCTTGTTGATAACCTGATGATGTATTCATTTGATATTTTAAACTCATAAAAATTCAAAAATATTCTATGTTTATAAGCAATGTTTCATCCTTTATACAATGTGGTGCAGCGAAATCGAATTTCAGAATGTCACCAGAGGATGAAAGTTGTCCACAAAAAATACAAAATATCGTCATTGGATTTGGAATTTGTAACGGATGATTAGAAAAGGAGTATTTCCATGCAAAAGTCAAAAAACGTTTAATTGCTTGAAAATATAATTTTTTTTGTCAAAGGCTTACTTTATTATTTTGTATAGTTAAGCTTTTTTCCACCTTCAGTTCTGTTCCACATGTTTTACCTACATGTTTTACTACTACCAACAGCTCGCCACGACCAGCTCCAAAATGAAAGCTGTGCAGCCATGAAACTGCCATTTCTGAAAAAAAGTCTGCATAACAAATCGCGCGTTTATTACCACTTCACATCTTGTCTAAACACAATATTATCTGAATAATTGTTAATGCTTTTTATTACAGATAGAACCACTTCCCTTATTTCTGTCCTTTACATAATTTGAATTTTCCCAAGATCTCAAAATCAGCAATGTGGTGTCGCAACCTAAATTAATAACATTCAACGCAATAATGGTAACTTTTCTCATTTTAGAGCCTAACTTAGTGATCCTAATAGCATTATTTCAGAAAATAATATATGGAGGATTCCCAATAATAATTTGATTTAAACTCTGGTATTCTAGAAATTTAATGATCGTCGTTAAAGGCAAATTTTTGTTATTGGAAAATGAACATCAATGAATTACTTTTCGAAACATCACTAATACGTCTTTTTAAAGCGAGATGGTGCAGATACCAGAGAACAGCTTCTTTAAATGGAGATTCGACTCTATATGTATTTAATTTTGTACCAGCGTCCGGAGAAGCTCCTCCTCTGGCAGTAGCGCCATCTTGCGTTAGGGAAATCGTAAAAATCACCAGGACAAAGATATACATTGACTTTTATCATAGTGCGGTCTACATAAATATGGAGCGATTGATATAGATAGGAATATCAAATGGAGCCAGAGAAGTTGTTGTTTTTTTTGTACAAACGTGCTTAAATTTTTCGAAATAATTTTCAGATATATTTAAGCCGTGTTTTATCTTTTATTGAATTGATGAATCTAAGCATATTTACTTGAAAAATTAACATTCAAGCATTGTCGAGTTTAAACACTTCTTTCAAACAAGACAAATATGTGAGAGAGACTGTTATAAATTTTCTATTCCGAGTTGGTTGGTAATAATGTTATGAGAAATAAATTTTTTAATGGAAAGTTAATTTTTATATTTTAAAAAATATTGCACATCATTATAGCTAAGGAATTTGTTAAATAACCTGGTGTCCAGGGATATTCTGGGTAGAGGTTTAAAATTTGGTAGTTGTGGGAAATGTTATCCTGGTGGGGGCCCTTTACAGTGTTTGAATTCATTTGAACTGAATTTAGAAACGAAAGAACTTTTTAAAAAATATTATGTACTGAATAAGAAAATCAACTCACCTGTGTTTAGATTTTTTATAGCATTAGTTTTAATGCTGTCCGTAAGCTCACCAATATCTGTGAGGTAGTTCAATACGAGATAGTTTGGAGTGAATTTAACCATATTCTGTTCACCACATCCAGTTGGAAGCGAGACAAGATTGTTCAAATTTTGCATTGCAGGACCCATCACGTTTCCTGAAAAATAAATAAGATTTTAGTAAAAGCGACAATTAATTTTTGTCATATTCAATTTACTGAGGCATTCAAGTTCATTTTTTGGAATATTATTCATATATATGTACAAGATTGTTACAATTAAAGTTCGCATATTCAGAAGGCCCAAGAGCCGGTTATATGTCAAATCAAATGAGACAAATTTTCACTAGAATGAAGTACAAGTGATGCGCTCTATGAGAACAAGGAAAATTAATGTAAACCAATATCATACAAAGAAAGCCAGCCAAAAAACAAATATAAACTCAGAGGTAATTGTAAAAAAAGCAAACTAGGAATCCATTTTAGTTCATTTTTTCAAGGGCTAAGAACTTTATTCGAAATGGATTAAAAATAATAATTGGGAAATTTTTCTGTAAGAAGCTAGCATCACGCCAAACATAGCTGCTCTTAGCCCGAAATTTCCCAAAACAAAAGACAAAGGAGATCTGCACACCAAAAAGCATATTTTCAAAAGAAAGAGGAAAAACAAAAACATCAAAGAGCTAATAAGATTGATTAAAATTAATAGCCATCTGACTAAATTAAGATAAGCCTTCATAAATAAAAACTTATCCCATGCCCATAGTTGTGAAAAAGAGAGAAAAAGTTCTTCACGTAATCACAAACCCACGATAACTTTCTTTTAAAAGAAGGTATTATCAAATTATTATTAAAAGAAACACTAGTCCCATGGCGCCATCTACATTCTAAGAAAGAAAACAGAAGAAGTGAAAACAAGAGTTTTTTAGGGAATGGAACCAATTTAGACAAATTAAGAAAAAAAGCCCTTAGTTTCCATCTATGCCTTAATGAATGTGAATTTTTTTTATTAGATTATATTAATGTAATGTGTTGCACTGTTTTACATATAGGTAATCGGTATTTTGAACGAAAGAAAGAACTTAATTTCAGAACTGAATTTTGAACAAAATTTTGTTTCGCTTGGATCCCTAGAAACGTCCTAGGGCCTTCTCAATAGAGGAACCAGCAACCTTGTATTATAAATATGTATTTTCGCTTTCTGAGATGTTTCTTTTAAAGCACTTTTTGAAACTATTAGTTATCATTGAGGTTTACTATCAAATTTTCACAGATCGTATGTCTGGAAAGGTAGTTGGGAAAAATTTGAGAAAAATAATAGAAATCCTATTTATTTTCCTCTTAGACTCATCCATATTCATTTCATTCAGATTATAGCTAAGAATATATATTTCACTATAAAACTCTTTAGAAAGTGTGGAAACTTAGAAATATTAAACACATTATTTATTGGTTAATGAATTTAGACTTTGTTCGCCAATTGATTATTTGATTAGAGTTTAGATTTATTAAGAAATTCTAGTACTTATTATAGGATTTAGAAAATTTTCACTGAGCATAGAATAATATTATGAACTTAGTTACATTTTCTTACTGATTTCTGCTGCCAGTTAAAAAATATTACCAATTTCAAAAAAATAACTCTTCATATATTTTTATTATAATTGGGTCTAAACACCTTCGATAAAAATTCTTGTTTCAGTTATTTAATTCATAAATAAAAGAAAGTTAAAGTTTGGCAAAGATCTTTTTAGAGATTTATTTTTTTTATTATGACTCGCCGAATAAACTGATTGATGTAGTGACTACTGATATGAGACTTCATGTGAACTATTTTCATAAAATTATTACTTTTATGCAAACATATAACCAAAGCCTACCTGTTATGTCGATAATTGCCCTTGCTGAATCAGGAACAGCATTATCTGGAGTATTCAGATTATAAGACTGTGAGAACTTCTGATTTTCTTCGTCTGAAATTTCAAGGCATGTTACAATGAATCTCTAATTGCCAAAAAAGCATGGATGCATGAAGTGCTTATAATAAGTAAACAATAAAAGCTTGTAGTAATTGAAAATTAGAATAAATTGTTGCACACATTTATCTACTACACATTTAGTAAACTCTTTTCGAAATGATATCGAATTATTCTATGTAAAATATAGCTGCAGTAAGGCAGCTGTTTTTTCGTATAGAATATATTCTCAATAGCGTAAAATTGTTGATTAGTCATATAAATAATCTTAAAGTTGCTGTCACGGTAATGCAGTTCAAATGGCAATAACGTTTGCTTATTTGCTAATAAAATTAATATTACATGAACCCGTAATTTTTTCATTAAAAAGAAAAAAATTATTTACATTTTCGATGAACGCGTTTAATGAAAAATTCCGTTTTAACAGCAATTATTTTCTTCTGCAAAAGCGTTTCCTATCTATTAGCTATTGGTGACATATAAAATTCATCTTCTTTCACACAAAACACTTTTTAATATGGCAGAATTATATTTTAAAATGCACGATTTTAAAACAGAAAACATACACGTAACTTATACTGTTTGTGTATTGCAGACCACTGTTTTGTAGAAATACAAGAACGAAATAAGTAAAATTTTTGACTTAAATTCTGTAAAAAGTAAGGTGTTCTATGTATATCTGCACAAGGTTTGGTTAAGATATCATGAACCTTGTAAAATAATAAATGCTGTTTCACTATGGAATATTTTATATGAGGATTTTTAAAGTCTTAAGAACTTAAGTTTTCAAGGATATTTTATGAAACTTGACTCTCAATTTCTATCTGTTGGTTTATTGGATATTAATGAAAAACGATTTTTTAACATATTATATTACATTACACAGTATTTTTTGACAAGGAATTTTAATTTCATTATTAACATGAATTGTGAGAGACTATAAATGATGTAAATTCGAAATATTTGTATTTAATGAACTTCTGTTTTATTAAAAGGTATTCATAACTAATTTCATTATAAAGCATGGAACTGCATCAATATAAACTGAAATGTATTACCTTGAGGACAGAAAAGTAAGCTGTTTACTTCTTCATTCGGAAATCCTTCAGCCTGCAAAATAATAATAACTTATATTTTTTCTATAATATCTTCATTATTTTTTAATCAAAGAATTGAAAAAGGGTTGAAACAAAAGCGCTTTGGAGAAGATATCCTTATTAAGAATTCTCTGATTAATCGAGTATGTTTTAAATTTTTAGCAAAATATCAAAATTTTTGAAATTCTAAAATTTTGGCAAGATGAATTCATTTTATCTCTCATTCATCCATTCATTCTCATCTAAATTTAAAATAAATTTAGTTACATCAGGATATAAAAATAAATTACTATGTTTGTTATAAATTTGTAAAACTGTGAATCATTGTTTCTAATGAAGAAACTGTGAATCATTATTTCTGTTAAAGAAATTCTGAATCATTGTTCCTAGTAAAGAAACTGTGAATCATTGTTTTTAGTAAAGCAACTGTAAATCATTGTTTCTAGTAAGGAAACTGTGAATCATTGTTTCTAGAAAGAAACTGTGAATCATTGTTTCTAGTAAAGCAACTGTAAATCGTTGTTTCTAGTTAAGAAACTGTGAATCATTGTTTCTAGTGAAGCAACTGTGAACCATTGTTTCTAGTAAAGAAACTGTGAATCATTGTTTCTTCAAATGATATAAATGACAGGCTGCCATCTTAGAGAGCATCGCAATGAAATTCGTCCATGTGAGATATTTCATAGGAATTTGTAATGGGTTTGGAAAACGTCCAAGAAATGTTCAAATGAGGTATAAAAAGGATAATTTTGTTAATGTGTAGCATTTGCAAAGCTTAACTTTAGAAAACATAGATTATTTAAAATTAGTCTCAATTAATCTTCCAGGCATTCCAATTTCAAATATTAAGTGCTTTTCTAGCTATTACTTTTTGGATAGATTTATTTATCTTTTCAATTATGTGTGTTTCGTTGTCGTAGTATTTTTCTCCAATTTATACTTTATTTAATTTTTAAAATTGTAACCGCTATAACTTCCAAACAAATTAATGTTTTAATATTTTTTGAATGAGTTGCAAGACGCATATAAATGAATGCAATTATTAATACACAAAAACGTTTGATTTGTGAATTTCAATGGAAACCTGCTGGTAAATAAGTGCGCTAATTATAAATATATGTAAAATTTTTATTGAATGTGAATATGAATAACAACGCTCATGTTAAAGAATTTTCTTAAATATGGGCGCTTTTATCATCCCTCAGTATGTGAAAGTTGGTATAAAAGCATTGGATGTCGAAAATCAGTGAAGCAGGGGGGCTGAATTTTACTTCAAAATTTCATTGAATTTTTATAACATTTCTGAAAAAGAAAAGATATAAAAGATATGCGTGCTTAAGGCATATCGACCAGCTTGCCGAATTCCATCTTATTCGCTCGTTGCTTTTCTTTTATGTATTGCGTTCACCTACATTTTGACAAACGAGCCGATATAAATATAGGCATCACCAGACAGATATATAAGTCCAAAGGAGAATTTTTTTAATGAGGGATGTGTGAGATATTTTTATTCGACAAGATCATGAGGGAGAAGATTTAAGCGATTACAATTGATTCTGTATATGTACTGCGAATACGAGAAAGTAAAAATGTGATTAATGATTTAGATTTACTGCTTCACCTCGACTTCGATAGACCGTGTGATGGCATCTTTAGCAATGGAATCGTACACAGGAGAACTGCCGCAAACTGCGCTGGAAGAAGAGGTTTCTGCTCGTACAGTTATGTTCAAAGATCCGAATTTTGTGGCCTGTAGTTTGATGCTTTGGCTGTTACTTGTTTTCGGCTGAATGCAAACTTGAGTGTCAGCCAAATCACTTGTGACCACAAATCCACACAATTGATTCTGTATATGTACTGCGAATACGAGAAAGTAAAGATGTGATTAATGATTTAGATTTATTGCTTCACCTCGATTTCGATAGACCGTGTGATGGCATCTTTAGCAATGGAATCGTACACAGGAGAACTGCCGCAAACTGCGCTGGAAGAAGAGGTTTCTGCTCGTACAGTTATGTTCAAAGATCCAAGTTTTGTAGCCTGTAGTTTGATGCTTTGGCTGTTACTCGTTTTCGGCTGAATGCAAACTTGAGTGTCAGCCAAATCACTTGTGACCATAAATCCATCTGAGGGATCCAAAGAAATTGTTATCTGTAACGGATAAAAGCCCGATTAAGTAATTTCTTTTTAGATTCGAGGGTAAAATAAAATAAAATTATGAAATCTGTAAAAGCAAATCATAGATCAAGAAGAAAATATTTTATTTATTTTTCATCCTTAGTGAGCCCATAAAATGATACAATTTTAACTTAAATTTTCGGTCCTTACGTATTAACGCCACCGAAGCTACAGATTTGGCGGTTTTTAAGTGCCGCCAAATGTTTTTGTACTTACGTATTAACGCCAATTTGGCGGTTTTTAAGTGGGCGCCAATTTTCCGGTTTTTAAGTGGCGCCAATTTGGCGGTTTTTGTGCTTACGTATTAACGCCAATTTGGCGGTTTTTAAGTGCCGCCAATTTGGCGGTTTTCGTACTTGCGTATTAACGCCAATTTGGCGGTTTTTAAGTGCCGCCAACACCACCGCAGCTACAGATTTGGCGGTTTTTAAGTGCCGCCAATTTGGCGGTTTTTGTACTTACGTATTAACGCCAATTTGGCGTTTTTGTAAACAAGATTGCTCTTTATTGGCGCATTACCGCCAATCTGTAGCCTCGGTGGCGTTAATACGTAAGTACCAAATTTTCTTTGAAAGTGGAATGAACTATATCTATTTTTTTACATTAATGATAAATATGCTGTTTTGAAGCTAGTGCAAGTTTGAAATAGGCCAACGGAAAAACTTTTGACCTATTTCGATAGCTTAGATGACCGCCTACACGGCACGTCTGTGGCCGAATCGTGTTTCGAATCCGCAATCCTCTGCACCCGAAGCAGAAAATCTGCCACCAGGCCACCACGCTCCTTGCAAAATCGAAATAAACGATGCATAAAATTTATGGAGACTATTTCGTATATATTTGCATTGTTAAAATTTATTTTTGCATGAAGATGTTTGATTTATATTAGACTAGCTGCCTTCGGCGATCAGCTATTTCGTCCATATTATAACTTATAATGATTCAGTTATATCAACAAAATGCAAAATATGTAGATTGTTTGAAAATATTGTTATTGTTGTATTTTATGTTAATAATTTGTAATTAAAACTATTTATACGACGAAGTTGTTTCCGCTTTAAATTTTTGAATGTCATTTTTGAAGAAGAGAAAGAAAAACCTGAAAATTCGAACAAATGACTATTATAAAGCAAGTAAAATGTCATGAAAAAAGGAATTTTTCTTTGTTATTTTAAATGAAACAATTAATTGTATGAATGCAGATTCATCGAGAATGAAATATTATGAAAAGATCATCATTATATGCATAAATTCAAAGTTCTCTCAGTTCGTAAATCATATTTAAAGTTCAGAGAATTGTAAATGAATGAATTTATTACCTGTTACTTCTCAAATATTAATTTGAACTTGTTGCTACGATTAGAAATGCATATTAATTTTAACAAAAAAATGATATAAGAAAGGAATTTTTTGAAATAAAAAATGTGATAAATTCAATAATTCGAGCCAATATTAGACAGTAATTAAAACATAATCAATCATACACAATCAGAAAGCAGTTAAAATTTTAGATATAAAAAAAATTATAAGAGCGAAAAACTATTTCATTTATTTCTTAATTTGATGTTCCATTATCTATTTCGTTCTGATTGTGCTATTTTAACTGAGTTTGTCGAAGGATTGGTAAGACATGTATAAGTTGAAACAGAAATAAAAATTTGATAAAATTCCGCAAAAAAAGTCACATAGCATTAAGTTTAATATCAGAGGTAAGGTCACTCCCCGCATTTTTAAATGGATTAGAAGTGATTTACGTGTAAAATGCGTTTATAATGTTTGAAAATTGTAAAAAATAATAATTTAACTTAACCTAATTAATTAAAAAGACGTAAACTTTAGACGAAAAATTCTTTTTGCGGTAGTGAACTGTGAATCTTCTCGCAAGAGCCAACCGAGATCAACGAAGTGCACACTAGTGAACTGTGAATCTTCTCGCAAGAGCCAACCGAGATCAACGAAGTGCACCCACGTCAACTTGGGTATAAAAGAACAAGGGGAAATGGGGTCAACCTCCCTCCCTTACTTCCAAGCGATAATATTTTTACGTGATCTTGTCGCGAGCGGTGTTGACGATTCAATGACCTTTACCGATCTGCGAGCAATAGATGACATTTTCAAAAAGTTTTTAAAATTCGCGAAATAATCTACAGAGCTTCCCTTAAGGCGCATGGAAATGGACTGTGGTTGGCAAGGATAATTGCACTCCCTACCACGCTTATCTCTTAAGCGATCTCAGAAACTCCCCTTCCCTCAGAAGAAGCCAACCGCCTTAGGCCGGCCTTCTTCGCTGTTAAAGGGAAATTTTTAGACTGCCCGGTACCGCCTCGCTCGGTGTTAGAGGGTTTTAAACCAGTTGTTGACATGTATAGTTCGTCTGTACTACTTACAATTCATAATTAATATGTATGCTGATAATGACTGAATTATGTTTATACAATGAGCCGTTTGCTTCTATTCGTCTGTTGTTCATTTTTATAATTATGGTTGCTTCATTCCTACCCAAATTTTAGAAATAATAGAAATTTAAATTAAAAAAGCCTTAGGTAATTAAAATAATAACTTAAAGGATAACGGATTCCCTTTTTGTTTCCTTAAAACTTGATATTTTTTAAAATTAGTATCTGTTCTCCTGAGAAATAGTTCGAATTTCTATTCATAGATGGAGCTACTTGATAGCTTCTAGATCTTTGATTGTTTTGTATCTATAGCGTCATTTTTCTGCTTGGCTTGCTTCTGAAAGAAGGTAAAATTTTTATCTCTTTCTTCTGATTATGGATTGAAAAAATTTTGGATTTATGTTCTTTATTTGGTGGCCGGACAAGATTCAGACCACAGGAAGGAATAAATTTTGACTTTTTGTCATTCCTTTCCACAGAAAATCTTGTTCCTTTTTGAACTAAAAATGGCGTGTGGTTTCTGATGAGCGAGCCATTTTAGTTCCTTTTCATTTTGAATAATTTCTTAACAAATTGTTCTAAGTATTGGTAAACTTTTGGTTTTTCTATAGTTCTTGTTGTACTTTTAAAAAAAATTCTTTTGAAGCAATTACTTTTTGCTGCTGCGTTTGCACGCAAAAACGTCTATTGTTTTCATTATTTTTCATTTTATCATTGTTTTCTTTTAATTTATTTTCTTTTAATTTAAATTTCTATTATTTGTTTTTGTATTTCGTTAGATTTGGCTGCATATGCGCCTTTCTATTTAATGCAAAATATGTTATTGTCTTTTATTTCATTTTATTTTAATTAAAATTTAATTAATTAATTTTGCTAAATTTTAAGAATTATAACTATTATTATCAAATTTTAGAAATACACACCATGAATATTTGGCATTCTTAACCCGGGGTCCTCTACAGTACTTTGAGCAGAGATATTTTAATTTGACCTGCCATTTGTATATGCAGTAGAACCTCGGGAATCCAAAATTTCAGATAATCCGAACATCTTTTTCTAATTTTCCAAGAAATTTTTATGAAAAAAAGGAGGGAAAATAGCGATGACGAAGAAGAAGCAAAGTTAAAGTTAATTCCTAACTAAAAAGAAGCATCTGAATTGGCATTGAAGAATGAATTCAGCACCTTAATTAGTAGAAACAAAATCTGTTATCTTCTTTTGATGTAAGGAACTAAACTTGCTCGACGATGCGAACCGCAGCTACCTCTTTCCGTACTCTTTCACAGTGCACCCATAGTCAATACTCTAGGACAGTGGTTCCCAACCTATGGGCCGCGGCCCACTTGTGGGGCATGGATAGCTTATTGGTGGGCCGCGAACCGTAGGTCACGAGTCAAAGTCAGGGATAAAGAAAGCGAAAGTTCCATCAAATGAAGAAGACTCGTTAATTGAACTGTCATGCGACCACTTTAAAATCGTTTTTTAGAATAATGTCATTGGTCCCGTTCTGGATAAATGTTCGGCCACAGTATCCAGCAATTGCCAAACTTGCACTGATACGGTTCTCGACCACTTATCTGTGTGAATGTGCTTTCACAACTTTAGATTTTTGAAAACATAAGTACAGAAACAAATTGCATGTCGAAAGTGACCTGAGGCTGAAACTGTCAAGTTTTAATCCACATTTGACTCTTTTGTTGGGGGATGTCAAAAATCCCATTTTTTTTTAAATTTTGAATCTTGACTGCTTGTTTTTGAATTTTCTTACATGGTGACAGCTAAGTAATAACAATTTACTTCATACATAATGCATTTTTAATCCTTTTACAGTAAACTTTACTAATTACTAACATATACATATATAGTATATACATATATTATATGAGTTTCTACTTTTTTACTTGTATATTTAGTTAGTGGGCCTCAAAATCATTTTTACACAACAAGTGGTCCTCACAACCAAAACGTTTGGGAACCGCTTCTCTAAAGTATTTGATGTGTGTGTGTGTGTGTGTATTAGCAATATTTCACCGAATTTCCTAGAATACGAAGAGAGGTCAGCCCCTATTAGGTCGGATTCGCGAGGTTCTACCGTATCATACTTTCGCTAACAGGAAATTCTTTCGGTCTTGACGTTTTCATAAAATTTCCACTTACTGGTAAAGCATCATCAACATAACTGAAGATTGAAACAACGACAGCGAACTCTTCTCCTCTAACAGCAGTGACCGGCAAGGTGTAAGATATAAAGAAAGCCTGGAAGCCGTAAATGGAAGTGGTGTCAGATATGCCGAGGCCATCTTGTACGCTAACACAAGCAGCACTTCCAATCCATTCGGTTATAGTGTGGGGAAGAGTTTCTTTCGATTCATATACGCCATCAGGACTGGAAAAGGAATGCAATTTTATTCAACAAAATATATTTTTAACTCCCAAAATTTCAAATATTAATATACGCTTTCATTTAAGACATGCTGTTCGTCAAATTGTAGAGATGTTTCTAAACGATAATGCAATTTTATGTTATTGGTTTTGCTTCTTTTCCCTACGTTGAAGAACATTTTTGTCCTCTGCTCTAGTTTTAGAGTTAATTTCAGGGATGTAAATAAATATTATAAATGAAACTTCTTGTGATTTTTCATATTTCCTAATGCTTAATTTGCAGATGCATGCCATTTTCGTGGTCAAGATGACCGCAAGAAAAAAAAAATAGATTTTTAGTACTACTGCTTCGATAATTATTGTCACATTTTAAGTTTCATTTAATGAACTTAAACATATTTGAACCATAATTAAATCTATTTTATCATAGAGGAATTTGAGATTCAGCTTTTAGAAGCTAAAATTGTTACTGCTCTTAAGGAGGCAAATGGAAATCTTACACTTGAATTCAGTCTGTAACATCTTTATGTCTTTTTAGAGTGTGGTTAAATTATCATACAATAAATAGAAATTATACGAAATTATTTATTTTTATATTTTATAAAAGAAGATTCTCCTAATTTTCGATGGTGCTCAAAATTAGGAAAATTCTCGCTTTTGCTGGATTATATCAACTGCCGGAATATTTTAATGAACTTAAATATGTTCATAGAATGATGCAATTCTAAAAAATAATAACCATCGAACAGTAATGATGCAGACGCTGTTCTTTCGCAAGACTCATCAGCGCAAAAAGTCAAGAACAAAAGTTAAAATACCAACCATAAAAAAATTAATAAGTAAGGGGGCGAGGTGAATGGTTGAATGGTGATACAGGTCTCACTTCGTGAATTTATACTGGAAATGAGGCAGTTTATGAGAGTTTGTGGCAATCAGTTCCACTCCTCCAACAAAGCTTTTTCATATCCTGGATAGTTCTGGGAATTTATACTGGAAATGAGACAGTTTATGAGAGTGTGTGG
>BGPR01020799.1:6863-27402 GCA_013235015.1 Araneus ventricosus | reverse complement strand
AGTCATATGAGCGCATTTCCGGAGTTCTTTGTTAGATCTCGCTCAGTAAAATGTAAACATCATCCTTCCATTCTTCACTTTCCCCCTATTTTGATGAAAATAACTCCGCCCGCCGCATGCGCAAAAGCGCGGAGGGTTTCCGAATCCGTTGCTAAGCGATACAATATTTCGACAATTTAATAAAAATAAAATGAAATAACTAGGCAAAAAATGTCTTCTACCGCGTCAACACTACAAGTACAAGCGGAATGACTAAAAAAGTAGGAACATTTTCGAGCCTGTCAAGCCAGAAAGCAATGTTGTCACGTTTTCAGTTAGTTATTTTTTTATAAAAAAAAGAAATTAAGAACAAACAGTTGTAGTGATTTTAAATAAACCCCACCCCTCCGCCCCCCCCCCGGGGGGGGGGGGCTGCAGCCCCTGGATTCGAAACTGTTAACGAGATTAAATATATCCAACTTTGAAAGTTTGTTCACCGCTATCTCAATTTTTAAAAATTCTCATTCTGAATCGAGAGTACAATCTAAAATAGGGCCAGATTTCTCATATCAAACTGAAAAAGGGTCTAAAGACCTAAAGTAGTAAAGGTTAAAAATACCTGTAGGCATAGAGTGATATGAAATCGATTTATTTTAAATACACACATTATGAACATACGTTTATAATGCGTGCCAAATCATTATGTGAAATTTGGCAATTTCTAGTTCACAGAGATAACCGAATACTTGGTTATAACAATATTCTTTGTGGCAGTTCTTCCAAATCATTAAAGCAAATAAAATTTATTTCCGTGTCTTGCATAAATTAGAATATTTATATCCTTGGCATGTTTTATGAATTATATATCACACAGCGTCAGTACACAGAAAGTTTTCTTTATAATTTTAATTATAACTCATTTTCCGTAATTCTAATAAATAATCAACATAAAGTTTGAACATTCGAAGCAATTTTCAACCCAAAACTTCGATTTGCAAGAATAGAATGTAATATATAATATAACCTTTCAAAGAGATACAATCGAATTAAAATGTTAGCGCTACATTAAAACTGCTGACAGAAAAAAATCTATTGTCTTCTGGAACATGAAAACAAAAGATATTGTACAAGTAAAAAAAAGTGTTGAAAATCCCAATTCCTCCACTTTACGAGCAAAAGGAGTAAATCATTTCTAACAGTTCTATACAGAAGAATCATGTAGGAGGAAAAGGAACTCCTTGAAAAGAAGTACATTGGAGTGATTGTAGATCCAGAACTTACATTTGTAGCACACATCAAAAGCATCCATGAAGAAACCTAAATGTGTCTCTACCCCATTCTCGGAAAATTTCCAAGTACATCTAATAGCATAATCCTCTCAAGAATGGGCAGGTGCAGCGAAAATTCACTTCAATAAACTTGAATTGTGTACCATCTTCAAAGCCAGAAATAAAAAGAAAGAAATATAAAGAAGTTTAAAGAGAAAAGAAATCTTCAAGAATTAAAGGATGTTCTCAATGGGTAATAGTAATCTACAAATTCATCTAATAGCATAATCCTCTCCAGAATTTGCAGCTGCAATGAAAATTCACTTTCAATAAACTTGAATTATTAGAAACACCACTGCATACCACCTTCAAAGCTAGAAATAAAAGATATAAAGAAGTTTAAAGAGGAAAAGAAATCTTCTCAAGAATTCAAATATGTTCCCAATGGGTAGTAATCTACAAATTCATCTAATAGCATAATCCTCTCCAGAATTTGCAGCTGCAATGAAAATTCACTTCAATAAACTTGAATTATTAGAAAACAATTCACTGCGTACTACCTTCAAAGCCAGAAATAAAAAGAGAGAAATATAAAGAAGTTTAAAGAGAAAAGAAATCTTCCAAGAATTAAAGGATGTTCTAAATGGGTAATAAAAAACTAATCTACAAATCCATCTAATAGCATAATCCACTAAAGAATTTGAAGCTACAGTGAAAATTCACTTCAATAAACTTGGAATATTGAGAAAAACATCTGCACCTGCTTCAAAGCCAAACATAAAAAGATAGAGAAATATAAAGAAGTTTTAAGAGAAAAGAAATCTTCAAGAATTAAAGGACGTTCTCAATAATCTACAAATTCATCTAATAGCATAATCCTCTCCAGAATTTGCAGCTGCAATGAAAATTCACTTCAATAAACTTGAATTATTAGAAAACAATTCACTGCGTACTACCTTCAAAGCCAGAAATAAAAAGAGAGAAATATAAAGAAGTTTAAAGAGAAAAGAAACTTTCAAGAATTAAAGGAGGCGAATGGCATGGAAAAAACTAATCTACAAATCCATCTAATAGCATAATCCACTAAAGAATTTGAAGCTACAGTGAAAATTCACTTCAATAAACTTGAAGTATTGAAAAAATAATTCGCTGCGCACCATCTTCAAAGCAAACATAAAAGATAGAAATATAAAGTTTCAAGGTGAAAAAAATCTCCCAACATCTAAAGGGTCCAGACAACTTCATAGTAAGATTTGTCAAAAAATCGGAAGCAACAGAGCGAAGGAATAGGCGTCCAACTTGAAGCCCGATCAGCTGAGAAACCATATAAAATGCTAGACCTCTCCCAAATAAATAAGATAATCTCTTGATTTCTTCTTTCAATGCATGCAGAGGTGCGCGAGCCGTGATTAAAACACCATAATTTAGGGACTTGCATAGCAGAGTAATTAAAAATCACGCTAAAAATATTTTTATTTTTCGAATTTCGTGCTAAAGTTAAACGCTTATAGCTCCGCAAGCAAATAACATCGAGAGTTGGTTTTAGTTTCATTTAACAGAGAAAGGTGGATGTTGAAGATTGCAAAAAGAATTTTAGAATTTGTAATTACGGTTTAGTCACAGTCGAGCTGAAAAGTTGGTGAAAATCTCTAAAAATTTTGATGACTTTACAGTGACCGATGTGCGCTCACGCAGACTAAGGCAATTCAGTCATCGATCTGAGATTCACGTGAAATATTACTCAAGAATTGTTGAATTACGTTGTGCTAAAGTTAAACGTTATAGATCCGCAACCAAATAACATCGAGAGTTGGTTTTAGTTTCATTTAACAGAGAAAGGTGGATGTTGAAGATTGCAAAAAGAATTTTAGAATTTGTAATAACGGTTTATTCATAGTCGAGTTGAAAAGTTGGTGAAAATCACGAAGAATTTTACATAGATGGATAATATAAATATAAAACAAAAATAAAAAAAGAAAAGTATAAATAAGAAACAGAAGATTTAAACAATAACGATAACAATACACCTTTTTGCGTGCTCAACGCAACATCATTAAGTGATTGCATCAACAGAAATTATAACGATTAATATTAAAAAACATAAAATAGAATTTAGAATGTAAAAGAAAAATATTCAAAATGGAAGGAATGAATGAGAACCTGAATGACGAACTTTTCAATGCCCACTCACCACTGAAGTTCTAAAATGAACAAAATTTTCTGTCAAGGGTAAGATTATAAATAAAAAATATACCCTTTGTGGCCTAAACTCTGTCCAACCTCAATACAAGAAACATTTTGAAAAAATCAAGAGGCAAAAAATTCTTAATAAAATCCAAAAGATACTAGAGTGTGTAAAATAATTTACCCTCTCTGCCGAAATTATGATGAAGACAAGCGACGCCAGACGTACGAGAACAAAGGGAGTAAAAAGTTCTGGAAGCTAGCAAACCTAGCTCCATCTATGAAGAAAAATTCTAACTAATTAATCAGAAGAAACCAGCGGGAGTGTTCTCCCGTAAACTTTCTCGTATACTTCCCCAAAAAAGGTGCCGTTTCCCCTTCCCCCGTGCGGATAAAAAAATTAGAACCTATTGTTACCCAGAATCCAATGACTACCAAAAGGGTTTTCATTATAGTGATTGAAAAATATCTAGGTACAGAATTTCAAAGAGATGCGTAACGATTTTCTTCTCTTACCGGCTCAAGGACAAACTGACGTAATTCGCGACTCCGTAATCAAATTCCGTTCCGTTCTTCCAGTACGCATGCGCGTGGAGATAACGGATTCTCTTCAAAAGTAAATTATACAGACCGACAGACAGTCAACCCTTTGACGGATTTGGCCCAAAATTTTATACGGACCTACATTCATGACGATAAAACTGTGTACCAAATTTTATTCATCTAGCTATTCAAGTTTTTGAGTTATAGTGTTCACATGACCGCGGGCAGACAGATAGAGAGACTTCCCGCGGACGGATTTTGTCTAAAATTTGATAGAATCCTACAAATTATGTGTCAAGTTCACATACCAAATTTCATCCCTCTATCTCTAATAGTTTTCGAGTTATCGTGTTCACAGACACACACACAGACATACAGACAGACATAATTCCAAAATTGTGTTTTTCGGACTCAGGGAGGTCTAAAACGTCGAGATTCATCAAAATCTCGAGTTCGAATTTTTTGACGATTACAATACTTTCTCTTTGTATACTTCGTATATGAGAAAGTAAAAAGGCTAATATTTAAACAGTTAAACCAATAAAATTAATTAAAATTTCATTTGTTACTGTATTATATTAGAAATAGCTGCATATGCGCCATTCTATATAATACAAAGAGTTTTAATTAATTTTTGACTAATTAATTTATTGTTAATATATTTGTTAAATTTTGTTAATTATAACTGTTACATAGACGGAGTCACATAGTCACACTAGACTAATAGTCACTATAGACTATAGAGTTAATAGCCACATGGAGCTACTTCAGTCACAGAAAGTCACAGTTGAGTAAGGTGAGTAAGTCTACGCCCCTCAATCCTAGCGGCTGTTTCGCAGAGACAGCTTCCAGTAGATTTTTTTTCAGTCTTAAAGGATTTAGAATGAATTTATTGAAATGAAAATAACGTAAACATTTTTTTTTTTTTTGAAAAACACTCTACCGTACTGATTATAATTTTTTAGAATCAGATTAGAATATTTTGGAGGGAATTAGAAATTTTCGATTTAAAACGGCAATTTAACAGATAAAATGTCTTTTATCGATATATTCGGAAAATGCAAAAATTCATACGGAGAATTCAACAAAATAATGTCTAGCATTTTCAAAATATTCACTAGAATTTGCGTGCCCAAAGAAAGCTCCATACAGAAATTGAAGTTCTTTGGGGAAAAATAACTACATTTCAATGAATATCACGTAACACTTCCGTCAACAAGGTTCTTCACTAGAAAATGAAATCGATTTTATATAAAAAGTAGCTAAAAATAAAAATGGAGCTTCAGGCTGTTTTATAGCAATTCCCAGAATGAAAGTGAAAAAAGAAGTATTGGAGCAAAAATAGAAGATTGCAGACAAACAACTTTTCATCTACAAAATACTAATAAAGCTTCACTTTTCACGATTATTTTTGTGAAACTCAATACAGCAGAAGATTCCAGCAGAAAAACAATAAATACCTATAATTATTATCAGATCTTTATGTTCGAGCATATGTTTACAAGTAAGAATTTTGAGTACTGTGACATTATTCTCACCATGCGGAAACTTTCTTTTTAACATGTATCTATCTAAAAGCCAATGTTTGCGTGTGTGTGCTTGCGTGCGATGTCCAGACGACTCTATAGCACTTACAGCCTTGAAATTTGGCACACAAGTAGTCTTAATGGTGACTGAATGGACCTCGAAGCCGGAATTTTAAAATTTAACCCAGAGAATTTTTTATTTAATGTTTTGTGTTGGTTCGATTGATTTTTCGCACTAATATCTCAATAGAATGGTTTTGAATAATTGTATGACAAAAATAGATACACCATTGGAAAGAGCACACGATGTCCATTTTAATGAAGTTAGTTTTGAATTTCTAACGTAATTTACTGAATTTTGAGAAATTTTTGAAAAAAAGTCACTTTTATGGTAATTTTTAATAAGGATTTCTTCAAATTCTCGCATCTGACATTCTAACAGCGCTATAATTTTCATTTTTTTTTCAGCTTATAACTGGAAGGTTTCTGTAGGATTGAAAACAAGAACGGTTAAAAATCTTTTTTTCGTTTTTCTTAAATTAATTTTTCCTTGATCAGTTCAAACAGTTTTTTGCTAGCGAGATTTAACAGCGAGAGTTTCTCCGGTGCGTGACCTTCCTCGCGGCAGGTGACGTCATATGCTTTCATTACAATCCGATGGCTTCCGGCAGGTGACGTCATTACATTCGCGTCATCGTCATCTCAATAATATATGCATTTCTGTTTTAATAAATGTCATTATCGCGAAGAAAAATAAGCGGGAAAATAAATAATGTGTATCTTTTGTTTTGATTTTGTTTTCAAAACTTTTTCGTGGCATTTTTATTTAATGTTTTGTGTTGTTTTGGGTCATTTTCGGGACGTTTACGGCTGTAGTATCTTTTCTAATGATAGTTGAAAAACAATCAATGCACCATCGGATAGAACAAACAATTTTCATTGTAATGAAGTTTGTTTTGAATTTCTAACGCAATTTACTGAATTTTGAGAAATTTTTAAGTGATAGTCACTTTTATGGTAATTTTTGATAAGGATTTTTTAAAATTCTCGCATCTGACGTTCTAACGACTCTATAATTTAAATTTTTTTCAGCTTATAACTGGAACAAGAACGGTTAAAATATCTTATTCAGTTTTTGTTAATTAATTATTTCCTGATCAGTTCAAACAGTTTTTATTTTTTTTGCTAGCGAGATTTGACAGAGAGCGTTTCTCCGGGCCATCCCAGAAAGCATTGTTGCAATTTCATTGGCTGGTGGTGGCCTTCCTCGCATGAGGTGACGTAATATGCTTTCTGCAATCTGATTCCTTCCGGTGACGTCATTACATTCGCGTCATTGTCGAAAATCATTAATGTGTATCTTTTGTTTTGATTTTGTTTTCAAAACTTTTCCGTGTCATTGTGGGCATTTTTCCCCCCATTTTGTTGAAGTCCTGATTCCGCGGGAAACGCCGTGCGCGTACTGCTAGTTAATTATAAATGTGGTGCCAGACTGACGGCAGCCGACGTCATTCCCGCCGCGCCTCTAGCGGATTTAAGCAGAACTCAGTAGTTGACGCTCTGACATCCAGACGGGATGCAGAGAACGACGCTTGCTCAACAGACAATCTTAACGACGTAAAGATGTGTAACTCTGCAGCTACAGTTGATTGTGTTCTTGTTTTCTGTACGTAGCTAATCATTTCATTTTATTGGTCATCTAACTGTCATTTGAATTCATCATTAAATCTTTTCATTTTAAAGAAGTTTTATTTTGTCGGCCATCCCTCACACCCACATAAAGGACATAATTAATGAGACCATATGACCCGTTTTCAGATAGACTATCTCGCTGTCCCCAAACACAGCTTCTGGACGCTGAAATGTCTCGTTTTCTGAAAGACACAATCCCAGGGTAACAATTTTTAAAAAATGACGGAAGGCTGTCTTTTTCAAACAGCCGCTGATGTTAAAGGCGTAGGACTACTTTACTCGCGTGACTCTTTTGTTTCTCGGTTTCTCTTTGTTACTCGCAATTCTCTTTTGTTTCTCGATTTCTCTTTGTTACTCGCAATTTTCTTTTGCTTCTCGGTTTCTCCTTGTTACTCGCAATTCTCTTTTGTTCCTCGGTTTCTCTTTTGTTTCTCGGTTTCTCTTTTGCTTCTCGGATTCTCTTTGTTACTCGCGATACTCTTTTATTTCTCGAAGTTACTCTCAATTCTCTTTCGTTTTCAACTCAATTTTCAAGTGAATCACGAAATCTCGCTCGCTAAAACGTGGCAAGCGAGAGCTTCAGCCAATTGTGCACGCGCACCACATGCGTGTGACGTCACCGATTCATGCGTATTTTTGCCCAACTTTGCAACTCAGTAGTCGCTGAACTAGAATTCCGATTTTCAATTTTTTTTGTAACTTCTGTTGTTACCCTTTATCTCAAAAATGAGACATTAGTTATGTTTTTAACATATGTAGTTACCGAGATATAACGTTTTCTGTGGCGTTTTTGCGTGTGAATCAAATTCCTTCCTGAGAAACCAATGGGAGGAAAGTAGTCCTACGTTAAAAAAGACGCAAAAAATCAAACAATCCGTAACGTCTACTCCACGAAGATGGTGCATGTGCGAAAATGTTGCTCACATGTAAGTAAGTCGGTCGTAAACCTTCGAGTTCGCACGTTTTCTTAATTTATTACACCGCAAAAAAGTGACAGAATGTTTAAACCAAAAAATGTTGAGCGGAATAGTTCAGAACACACTCACACCAAACATTTGAATCATGCGAACTTCGTATAATTATTGAATACATTCTATGCGTTAGAAAGCTATAAAGTCGTTTCCCTGAGATGCTAGACTTGGCGATCAATTTGGTGACTTGGCAGCAAAGTTGGCGACTTTGGCGACAAAGGGAATTTTCTAGAAGGACCTCGAACTTTCCACCTATTTCTTCTAGAGATTACGTCACTTCCTACGTAATGAAGTCACTTCCTGTTGAAAAGTATAAAGGCAAGCTCTCAAGCCAAGAAGAGTGAGTTGGAATTTGATCAGCAACAAGCTGGTGAGTTAACAAGAAACCTTTGAGCGCTGTGTTGAGATTTATTGGTAGTCTCTGTTGTGAATTTTTACTAGTGCTGTGTTAATACTTGTGCTACGTTTCTTTGCTTGGGAATCAGTGGCGAATCCAGGATTTGGGTTTGGGAGGGGCTGAAGTCATAAAAATTTTGTATCGTCGTGACGAATGTCAAACCTCGTGGCTTATGCAAACCAAAACACTTTAACTCTACAGACATGACTCACCTGACAATAAGAGTCATCAAGAACAGTACAATACTTTGGATAATTTAATAAAAAAAATACAATGAAATAACTAGCCAAAAAATATTTTCGACCGCGTCAACGCTACAATTACAAGTGGAATGACTAGAAAAGTAGGAAAATTTTCGAGGCTGTCAAGCCAGAAAGCAATGTTGTCATGTTATTATTATTTTTTTAAAGAAAAGGAAATTAAGAACAAACAGTTGCAGAAATTTTAAATAAAGTAAAGAATTCTGCTTTAGCTCTGGGAGGGGCTGCAGCCCCATAGCCCCTCCCCTGGATTCGCCACTGTTGGGAATATTTGTAAAATAAAGAGCTTTATTTTTTTAATCCTGCTTATTGGATTGCATTCACGTACACCCACAAAGCAATTTTGTTACATATGTCTGCCCGGCAGAAATGCACCCATAGAAAGGGTCTTTTCTGTAATGAATAAGTTATGGATGGGCGAAAAATCACAATTGCAAGTCAAAATTCTTAAAGCAAAGTTAATTACCAAAGTAAAATTCAAGAAAACCTGCCAAGAATTTCTTCCAAAAAATACAAGATCACATAAATTATTTATTTTCACGCGTTCATTTCTGTTTTTTTCCATTAATAAACAAAACTGAATTGTCTGTACTCTTACTAAAACATTAGTATATGCCCCGTCTTGAGGAAAAAAATAAAAGGTCACCTTAGTCAAGATACAGTTGTGAAGCAATGCCTTGTCTTTATATATTTGAGGTTTGAGATAGGGAAGATGCAGAATATTGTTTGAATAAAAAAATAAAAATAAAAATGGATTTTTGAAATACGAAAAGTTGAGCATGGGTATTTTCCCCCAGAAATGCAGGTACAGTACAGTCTCGTATCCGATATTTCGTTTTAATCGTTTTAATCAAAAAAACGAAAAATATACTTTGTAATTCGTCATCAACACCGTTAAGCGTGTATCACACGGAGAGCTATCGTAAGCTGTTTTCGTCAGCACGAGCGCAATGCCACTCACCAAAAAAGTTTGTAGCACGTGACCGGTCAGACAAGAAGACGGAAATCGTGGGCTGCATTCAACCGGCTTGAAGATGCACACGATGCTGACGGAAAATCGTCAGCAGCGATAATTCAAACCAATCGGACGGTGACGTAGTGCGCCCCAACAATGACCGATTGTCTCAACGCGTCACGTGCTACACGCTTTTCACTTTTTCGTATACGAAGTATACAAAGAGAAAGTATTGTAATCGTCAAAAAATTCGAACTCGAGATGTTGACGAATCTCCACGTTTTAGACCTCCCTGAGTCCGAAAAACACAATTTTGGAATTATGTATGTCTGTGTGTCTGTGAACACGATAACTCGAAAACTAATAGAGCTACGGGGATGAAATTTGGTATGTGGTCTTTACACATAATTTGTAGGTTTCTATCAAATTTTGGACAAAATCCGTCAACGGGAAGTCTGTCTGTATGTATGTCCGAAGTCATGCGAACACTATAACTCAAAAACTTGAATAGCTAGATGGATAAAATTTGGTACACACTTTTATCGTCATGAATGTAGGTCCGTATCAAATTTTGGGCCAAATCCGTCAACGGGTTGACTGTCTGTCGGTCTGTATAATCGCATACTTGTTAAGCATTCGTTTCAAAACTGATCTCCATGCGCATGCGTACTTAGCAATCTCTGGTACCAAGCGGGTGATTACGTCACTTTGTCCTTGAGACGGAGTTTGTGATAGATATGTTTTATCTCCCGTTTTATTCTCGCTCGCTCGTATAATAGCGGATCTTGCTGGAGTGTGATGGAAAATAAATATTGCTAAGTTTTAATACATAGGCATCTCTTTTAATACGATTCTTCACTTATATATTTTACAGTCACTATAATCTGCAATGAAAAACCTTCTGATATTCGTTGCATTCTGGATTACAGTAGGTTCGATTTTTTTTTTTTTATCCACGCAAGGAGAGGGGAAATGGCAAATTTTTGAGCAGTGTACGGGAAAGTTTAGGGGAGGTCACTCCCACTGGTTTGGTAAGTGGCATGCTGACGGAAACAGCTTACGATAGCTCTCCGTGTGATATATGCTTTAGGTGGGTCGATGGTTAGGTGGACATGTTAGAGCATTAAGATCAGGAGGACATGCAATACCCGTGAAATTGCATTTGGTTAGTGTGGAGTTTACGGTACCCGCTTACTTCGTTCCTCTTAGGATCGCCAACTCTTTGCCGCCAAGAACGGAGATGAGAGAACATTTGTTTTGGTTGCGCAATGATATTTTTAACGCGCGTGTGAGCGGAAATTAATCTTTTCATCGGTGTTTTGCACATCACGCCATATTGCGCATAATTTCGATTGGACTGTTTTGTTCATCTCTTCGATGTGATTGGTCGATTCATTCGAATATGAATAAAACATCGTTTCGAATTCTACGGTTTGAATATCGGTTCAGTACTGTGTATTTTATTTGTTTCCGTTTTCAATGAATAAGCGCAGCTACGAGTATTCCGCTATGCTGAAAGCGAAGCCGCTGATGTTTTTGCAAGTTAAAAAAAGTTGCCCGGTACACACTTGAAATGCCGCAGGCATTGCGTGCTCAATCTGTCCTTTTCAGGTGACGCATGCGCAAGAGAGCAATAAAAAGCGCACTGCACATCCAAAACAGTATTTGGCGACGACACATGAAATTGCGCCAAGAAAAATTGGCGAGAAACAGGTGGGTACCGTAAACTCCACATTTACCTTGTACTGTTAGCGTCGCTGCAGACTCCAAGCCGACTAGACCTCTGTGCTAGTGAATGTCGTTGTTACTCTTACGTGCATGATTTTACGATTTCATAACTGAGAATTTTATTTATTATAGTGACTAAAAGCAAAAGAATTATTTCAATCAAGAGATTAGGAAAGCTGAAAATCTGAAGAAATTTGACTCGCAAATGGCGTTTTTACTTTTTAAGATAATAATAGACCTAGTTTGTTAGTTTTATAACTTCTCTTTTTATCTTGAGATACATTACATCAAGAAAGAGAATAAGTTTGATATATGGTAAAGAGTATTAGGCATAAAGAGAATTCCATTTCTTTCTTTCACTGCTATCTGACATTTTCACATATCCGATATTAGCAATCTCCATTCTTGCCGGATGAATGAGCGCTTTGGGAAATATGTAAATTCTGAGCATAAAAACATGATCATTCCACCAGTATATGTGGAACAGCCATGAGACAGATACGGCGCTAATGGGACGGTGCATTTTCTCGAAGTAGCAGGCGGATAGGAGTAAATCTCGCGGGCCTTATTCCCAAACGAGTTGAAATAGTGAGAGCTTTTCTATTAGCCAAGAGATGGCCAATGTTATGCGAGTTTTGATGGCGCATATTTTGCCCCATTCGGAGTACAAGTGGATCCGCCTACGTTGAAACCCAATTTTCGACCGAAAATCGCATTTTTTACTTTCTCGTATACGAAGTACACGAAGAGAAAGTATTGTAATCGTCAAAAAATTCGAACTCGAGATTTTGACGAATCTCCACGTTTTAGACGTCTCCGAGTCCGAAAAACACAATTTTGGAATTATGTCTGTATGTCTGTCTGTGTGTGTGTCTGTCTGTGAACACGATAACTCGAAAAATATTAAAGCTACGGGGATGAAATTTGGTATGTGGTCTTTAAACATAATTTGTAGGTTTCTATCAAATTTTGGACAAAATCCGTCAACGGGAAGTCTGTCTATTTGTATGTCCGCGGTCATGTGAACGCTATAACTCAAAAACTTGAATAGCTAAATGGATAAAATTTGGTACGCAGTTTTACCGTCATGAATGCAGGCCCGTATTAAATTTTGGGCCAAATCCGTCAAAAAGGGGCGTTCAAATTGCATATTCAATTTCTTTTAATCCGATTCTCATGCGCATGCGTATTGGTAGCAATCTGTTATTGTTGTAAATTTTATTTACAACAATAAATAATGTTTTCAAGCATCAATTGTTAACATTTTTTTTATTGTTGTAAATCAAACCGATCTCATTAGTTCAGCAAATCTTTTATTTACGAGCTTTTGCAATTGTTACGATTGTGGTAGTATAAATTGTTTTCTTGGGAATTCAATTCCAAAGCAAAATTTTCGCTTTAGTATTCATTTCATTGCCTATTTTATCTCAACTGCTTCAAAGTAATATTTTTTTGAAACGTGGCAACAGATATTTGATTTCAGGTTTGTTGGGTTTTTTCACTTTCTCGTATACGAAGTACACAAAGAGAAAGTATTGTAATCGTCAAAAAAATTCGAACTCGAGATTTTGACGAATCTCCACTTAGAAAGTATACGAGAAAGTTTAGGGGAGACCACTCCCGCTGGTTTTTTTAAATGTCTTATCTGAAAGCCTATTCTTTTAAGTTTTCAAAACAGTTTTTATTTCAAATCTCTGATGATCAGAAGTGAAATTAGAAAAATTTGAGTAGAACTTAAGAGCAGAAAATGGAATAGTAAACAATGCGATAAAGAAGCATTTTTCATTGTTTTTACTCAAAATATTTAACTTTTACTTTGTTTTGTTTTGTACTATTCTCCATATACCAGATACTATTTTGGAAGATTTTAAATGTGAATTTCTCTGTTTTCTATGAGATTGCTGCAATTTTAGTCAATTTTCAATAATTGCAATATCTTGACTTTATTAATGATGTAATTTTGATAATAAACGTACGAAAAGCCCATAAATTTTACTTTTAACCAATATTAATCACTAAAAGTATCTCCAGATCAGCTAGTATGCATACAAAAGTTAGTTGACTGAAAAAGATATCTGTCGACGACGGCTTAATGTTAGATAGCGATAATAACTCATGAGGCTCAAGAAAAAGATTAATGAAAAATTTCCAGCACTGAAATTTTTTTCAAATGAGCTAAGCTGGCGAAAACGGAGGAGTAATTTTAATAATTTATTATTACTCATAGTAAATTAAAAACATAAACTTTAAACTCATTTTTCTCGAAATGTGATTTTTTCCAAAATTTTCATTTTTCAAACACGATAACTAAAATTCAATTTAAAATATCAGCCTCAAACATGGCATACGTATTATTTATGATACTTTCGAGGTAATGAACCAAAAGATAAATGCAAAGATGTTCCATTAAAAAGTTATGTAGCTTTTGAGTTTTGAAAAAAGGCCGAAATTCTTAAAATATTCATGACTTCTCACTTAAACACTTATAATTTACATATTTTTTGAGACATTGCAAAACTTTTGCTTCAGGACCTCGCCGATAGTTGAGTGATTATATATATTAAATCATTTTTCATTCTGGTTATGTGTTTTTGAACGAGAATGTTTGAAAAAAGTTCATATTTAGTGCAAAAAATTCTAAGCTTTTTTCAAATATTTAAAAAAATACTTAATTAATATAACTTTTTTATGATTTATTAAGTTTTAACATAAATGGCATATAAAAATACAAAAATATTGCTTAAAATATCATTATTTTAAAAATAGGGCCTCCGAACGTAGTCGGATACCTTAATGTGTTTTCTTAAACTTTTATGCATATATAAAGTGACCATTTATTTTAGCCAAGAGATATCCAAGAAAAACTAAAAAAGGGAATCAGAAAACGAACATCTGTTTCTGCTGATCAGTAGCCATTGCGTATTGAAATCTCTCGCTGTAGCAAATCTAGAACACCGTAATGGTACGCCACCTATCTGAAAAAAGAAACTTTTTTATTTGCTCTCTCGTTTTAAAAAAACACAGTTATAACATTATTAATTTTTAAAAAATTTATTTCCGAAATGGATTCAACAATTTATGACCGCCCTGTACATTATTCCAAATGTTCATAACAAAAGATACTTTGTTGTACTCATACAATACATCACAGTGTGTCAACTTATTAATTTATTTTAATAAAACTTAATGCATTATAAAACACATTACGGGTTTAAATATAAACATTTTTTCAATTCAATGAAAAACATACTTTTGTCAAGATCAAGGTAGAATTGTAAGATGTGGGGATAACACAAGCGTTTAATTTATGGTTCATTTTTCTAAAGAGCATAAAATGCGCTTCACTAGCTAAATAAAGGCATTACATCGATTTTTAGATCAATATATTTCAACAATAATTATTGGGTCTTAAATCGGAAATATTTCACCAGTTTAACGTTTTTAAGCATCAATGTATCTCGCGAATTCCGTGATTAATAAACACTCAGGTTTATAATACATTCCATACTAGAGGAGTATATCATTACACTAGGATAAATCATACTTTTACTACTGACTGGTGTAAAAAAACGCAAAATCTAATGATACATCGAAAAGAAACCGAACGAATCGTTTTTTCTTCAGCAAAAAAAAAGTTTCTAGTACTTTTCCATTATGAAAAGGAAACGTGCTTTTTTTTTCTATAACAGGTACTGATCATTCTCAGATACTGAAACCCTCCGCCCTTCCGCGCATGCGCCACACGGAGCTGATTTCACCAATTTCATCAATTGTGGTGAAGTGAAAATGTAGGGGGTGATATTCACATTTTACTTAGCAATTTATGGAAACATATCATTTTCATTTATTGATTTGGTGTAAAGACCATCTAAAAAAAAACGCCTCATCGGATGAAAGTCACGACCTGACGAAGAACTCGGGAAAAGTACCCATTGCTTGCTACCAGGATTTGGGTAAGGGGGAGGCTGAGGTCATAGAAAATCTTGTATCGTCGTGACGAATGTCGTCCTCATCATTGATGGTTCAAAATCAAAAAGTTTGTCCCAAAATAGCCTTCCTTTAACTTCCAAACATGACGTTACTTAGTACGACATGAACTCCGGAAATACGCTCATCTCAATAGCTGACTGGCCAGCTTGTCTGATGGCAAGTGGGCCCCCTTACACATAAGTCGGCATGGGCCCCAAGATACGTGCATGAGAGAAAGAGATAAAGGAAAAAACTCTTTTTCTAACAAAAGTCCTGCGCTCCCTCGCACTTTATTCTTAGTGTGGTTAAAAAAATCTCAAAATACAGTATAGTTCCACATATATAGTATGCGATATTCCCTTCAAAATTATTTCAAATTCAGTCATAAATTTGTATTTATATTTGGTATTTCTCACTTCCAATAATATGTATAATAGGTGTATACTGTAATATATGTTGGCTTCTCGATTGACATTCATAAGACTTCTTTTAAAACAAAACAACATTTTTTAAGCACAACCATTTCACTTCGTAACTGCATACAACGTAGCTCCGTTCAATCGTACCGTACTCAACACTTCTCGTAATGGTCTCCCTCTCTAGACTCTTTCTAAAAATCAATTTCAAAGTAGCACACATCTTACTGTTGCCACTTACCTGCTATCATACACTGATATACAATAATTATGTTGCAGTCATGCTTTTGTCAGGCGTAATATGAAATACGCTTACATATATATATTTAATTGTTATTATAATTTATTATATTTGTAAAAAATAAAATTAAAATATATTTGATCGGACGAATCCGACGGAGGTCTGGATCTTATTTTATTCTTGGCGCCATCATTACTCAAGAATTGTTGAATTACGTTGTGCTAAAGTCAAACGCTCATAGCTCCACAACCAAATAACATAACTATTAGTTTCATTCAACAGAGAAAGGTAGACATTGAAGATTTCAAAATGAATTTTAGAATTTGGAATTACGGTTTAGTTACAGTCCAGCTGCAAAGTTGCTGAAAATCACGAAGAATTTTACATAGATAGAGTCACATAGTCACACTAGACTAATAGTCACTATAGACTAATAGTCACTATAGAGTTAATAGTCACATACAGCTTCTTTAGTCACAGTTGAGTAAGATAAGTAAGTCTAAGCCCCTCAATCCCAGCGGCCGTTTCGCAGAGACAGCCTCCCGTCGATTTTTTCCCCCTTCTTTTTTTTAACAACTATAAAAGACGAACAGGGAAATTTTGAACCATTTATTCAATATATTTATATCAGTTCTTTTAAAATGTTTGCTTTATTTAACGCCTTGATGGGATTTTCAAAAACAACTGAAGCACCCACAATTAAACTTTATGGAAATTTACATTTTCCTTTTTTTCGTTACGCGATTACCCTCCTATCAGTAAATTTCTTATTTCCTTCCTTTACATAGAAAACTTAATTTTCTAATATTCTTTCAATTTCATAAGATTACACGAATTATAAAACTTTCTTAGTTTCCTTCAGTCCCATTTTACCACGAATTTGCTCATTTCAGAACAAGCAATAAATATTTAAAAATTCACATGGATTTAGACTTTAAACCCTATGAAAATTACCCAAAAGAATTCTCTATTATTTCCATATTCTCCGTTATTTCCTCCAAAAACAACCACTTGTGAATAAAATTCCATTTGTTTAAAAGTCGAGAATAGCGAGAGACCCATTATTACTTCGCTACGAAAGCCAAATTAAATTATTCACGTTTTATAAGTCTCAAGAGGTTCTATTCTGGATGTTTGACTGGCAACAACTGTTGATGGGCGACGATTTCCTTCGAAGCTAATTTAATTTGATTCTTGGAAAAATCCACGAATTAGATTTAAAGACTGTAAGAAAATAAGGCATCTGTAATTAGCCAAGTCTGTGTAACTTGCGAATTTTAGTTTTGATGTTTGTTAAATGTTAGATGCTAAATGAATTGGATACCGCTTGCTGAGGGGAGGACTTTACAGTGGAAATAAATATGCAAGATTCGTGGATACGCACTGTTTCAATTTATTAACCCTTTGAACGGCAAAAATATTTCAGCTGAATGCTTTGAAAACTGCCTCTCTGTAGCTAAATGGTGAATGCAAATGTTTCGGAGCCGGTTTTCGGGTAATAAACAGAGAGCAACTTTCTTCGCCGGAGCCGGCTTAAGAGTAATAATCGAAGAACGACTTTCTGCGACGGAGCCGGTTTTAGAATAGTCATCAGAGAGCGACTTTCTACGTTTCAGCCGGTTGAAGGGTTAAGGATTTTATATAGTCAACAAACAAGCTGCTACGAAATTGATGCACTTATTTGTATTTATTTGAAGACTTGTCTTTATGTGAATCCTAGAAATGTACAGAGTGGTCATAAATTATTGAATCGATTTCAAAAATTAATTTAAAAAACTAATAATGTTACAACTACGATTTTTTAAAAATAAGACCGCATCTCAAAATATTTTTTTTCAGTTAGGTAACGCGGCGTTACGCCGTTCTAAATTTGTTACAGCGAGAAAATTCCGTACGCAATGGCTACCGATCAGCAGAAACCGATGCGTGTTTTCTGGTTTCTTTTTTTTTAGTTTTTCTTAGATATCACGAAAACTCTTCAGTTTTCACACTACATGTGAATCAACAAATTAAAGAGCATAAACTTCCCTATGAATACATGCTTTTATTTCTCTTTTAGTTTTAATAGTTTCACAGATAATGGCTCTCCAAAATGGAAGATGTTCAATAATTTACAACCACCGTAGCGCATTTCCTATCTGATTTTTTTTTTAAATGCGCCCTCATTTTTAAACAAGTAATATAAAAAAATTTGAAAGTCAATTCCTACTTAGGTGACTCGAGATATAATGAAAAATGTACTGCGCATGCGCAAAGATATGGCTGAAATATGGAGGTGCTTCGACGATCCCATGGGCCATCCATAAACCCAAGAACCAAGTCTGTAAGGTTAATAGTTTTCGAGATATAATGAAAAACGTACTGCGCATGCAACATGCAAAATATGAAATGACAAACAAACGGACAGACATACAGACAAGAAAGCGAATTAATATTGATTGCATTGTCATCTAGTTCTGAGCTACGTTTAAAGTTTCAAGTCTCCAGCTCATCGGGAAGTTAGTTTAAAATCGATTGCAAAATTTGAACAAGATCTATAAATAAATATATATATATATAGGGAGAGTGTGAAGTAATAGTAGGAATTGAAAAAACCTTAGTTGTAACATTATTAGGTTTTATTTATTAATTTTTGAAATGGGTCCAATAATTTATGATCACCTCGTACAATTAGCTGAAAAATTAGTAATTATATTTATAGGCTTAAACGAATTTTTTTGAATTTTACAATTCCTAGACTACGCAAATCATAGACCTACCACTAAATTTTATTATATATTAAATTATTATTATAAATTACCTTAAATTTTTATTATAAGAAATCTTAAAACTTAAAATTCCCATTTTGAAATGTAACCAGAGACAGCCTTTGCAATTCTGGAGCAAAATTAGATGATGATACAAACTCTCATCCACCCTCCAAACTTCCAAGCCACGCCTACGTGGAGATATTTAACATTCACCAAACTCATAAGCACAAATCCATAAACGTCAACTGCGACAAAACGTCAAATTTCAACGTTTGGAGGAAATGTCGAACCTAATACTGGCCCTGTGAAATTAAATGTCAACTTACACATTTTCGCTCCTACTTTTGGATATGTTACCGGCAAAGGTTTAAATCCGGCATACTATAAAATACTTACGCATTTTTACTTCCTCGTAAACAAAGTATACAAAGAGAAAGCATTGTAATCGTCAAAAAATTCGAACTCGAGATTTTGACGAATCTCCACGTTTTAGACCTCTCTGAGTCCGGAAAACACAATGTTGGCATTATGTCTGTCTGTCTGTGAACACGATAACTCGAAAACTATTAGAGATACAGGGATGAAATTTGGTATGTGATCTTTACACATAATTTGTAGGTTTCTGTCACATTTTGGAGAAAGTCCGTCTAAGGGAAGTCTATCTATCTGTCTGTCCGCGGTCATGTGAACACTATATCTCAAAAACTTGAATAGGTATATCGATAAAATTTGGTACACAGTTTTATCATCTTGAATGTAGGTCCGTATAAAATTTTGGGCCAAATCCGTCTAATGGTTGACTGTCTGTCGGTCTGTATATTCGCATACTTGTTAAGCATTCGTTTCAAAACTTATCTCCATGCGTATGCGTACTGGTAGCAATATCTGGTACCTGGCGGGAGGATTACGTCACTTTGTCCTTGAGACGGAGTTTCTGATAGATATGTTTTATCTCCTGTTTTGTTTTCGCTCGCTTGTTTTAGCGGAGCTTGCTGGAGTGTGATGGAAAGTAAATATTACTAAGTTTTAATACATAGGCATCTCTTTTAATATGATTCTTCACTTAAATATTTTACAATCACTATAATCTGCAGTGAAAAACCTTCTGATATTCTTTGCATTCTGGATTACAGTAGGTTCGATTTTTTTTATCGACGCAAGGGGAGGGGAAATGACAAATTTTTGAGCAGTATACGAGAAAGTTTAGGGGAGGCCACTCCCACTGGTTAGACAAATCATTGTTACGAATATGGAATGTCGCTTCCCAGAAATGTTAGTCTTATTGTTGGGAAGAGAGTTCTACGTATGTATGGGAAGGCTGGGGGAATGGAGCCATAGCTCACTGATATAAAGAACTCGATTTGTCACTCTAAGTATCACTGCGTTCTACCATGTTAATTTCGTATTAATTTAGGGATTAAAAAAATTAAGTAGTAAAACAAACGACGCAACTACACAGTGGCGGAGATCGAAATATTGCTGCGGTGTAAACAAACGGTGGTGCATGTGTATGCACAACTGTTTTATAAATGTTCGAAACTGCCAATGGGATCCAAACTAATGCATAAGTATGCAACACGGTTGAGTATGGAACACTGTTGAGTATGCAACATTGTTGAGTATGCAATACTATTGAATATGCAACACTGTTGAGTATGCA
>BGPR01020798.1:17039-27402 GCA_013235015.1 Araneus ventricosus | reverse complement strand
TTAAAACCCTACATATTTTGCGACAGTTTTACCATTCAATCAGAATTCACCGAAAAGAAAATCAAGAAAAAGCAATTATAAACATGTGTTTACAGAGTTATGCGTCTCAAACACATAATACATCGCTGAATACAACGCACTGGTCGCGTTTCAGAGAGGGTCCTCCACCGACATCTGATATGCGCGCCTGTATTTGGAGATGCTCTTCAACAAGTTAGCATTTGGAATTCGTAGCTTATTAAATTGGAAGAGGGAATCGAAGTTTTAATGATGCATACGAACGCACAGGAAGACCCCGCGTCTTTCTAAAGTGGTCCTTTCCCGGATTAATTGAACAAGTACTCGAACATGATTTTGAAGCACGGGTTGAAAATCCTAACAACCTACTTCAATAGACCTGCGTTGCTAGGCAACCGAACGAGCGATATCCAATTTGAGGGGAATGAATAAAAGAGAAGGTTAGTGCAGGGATCACTCGAAACCGAGGTATTTTTTTCCCCCAGTCCACTTTTTTTCCATAAACGTGAAATTTAGTTTCTGTGAAAACACAGATATTTTGAATGGTGGTTAAATTTAACAAATACGTCGTTGGGGGAAATAAGTACTTTTTTATCTGTTTTTGGTCAAAAATGTTTATTTTTTATATCTTTATTTTATCGTTACTTTAGATTTTTTAATTGAATTAAAAAGAACGAATAGCACTTGAAGTGAATTGAGCCATACTTGAACTAAACTGGAGAAATGTGCCAGGAGTTTAACAAAGTTTAACCTTTCCCCTTTAAGCTTTTTCAATAATTGTTTGCGTTTTCCATGTTTTGATATGATTATCATCAGTAATATTCAGATATCCTTAGGAATTTATGGTTGAAGACTCAAATAATGCGCATTCAAAAAGATTTACAAGTGGTTGTTGAATAAAATAAGTTGTTGTAGAATTAAACTATGACCTCAACTAATGGTTTCATTCATTGCCTTAATTTTTGGTGAATTGCTCATTTTCAGGCAAAATAACAAGCAATTCTAGAAAATCTTGAAGAAAGAAATGTTTATATTTTTAAGCACAGGTTGATATATTTCGATGAATGAATGGTACGATGATTTCTATTAATGCGCATTATGATTCAAATCTCTATGACTTTCAGAATTTCATTTGTGGTTGATTTTTCAATACCTTTAGCTTCTTTGAAAAAAATTTATCTGTCTTTATGGAAAGACATATTTTTCTGATAACCTATCAATATCCCATTACTCAGTTCAAAAAAAGCTGTTGTGTGGTTGAAATACTAAATAAATCAAAAGAAATCGAAAATAGAAATAATTTTTGTTTGCATGAATTCGGTATGCTTGTGATCATTTCTTTTCTTGTCTACTTTAAAACGTACTTTATTGAAGGCAAAATTTAATTTTTTAGGACTGTGTGAATTTTTAGATAGTGTTATTTATTTGCATAACTTATATTTACAGATTAATCTCCCATAGATTATTATGACTGTAATAAACTTTATATCAGTAATAATTATTAATTAATAAAAATTAATTTTTCTAATAAAAGCATGCGTTTTCCCTGTTATTCGTACTACTTATTTACATACTACTTTTACATACCTATTATTTTTGCTATCATAAATTATTTTATAGATCACAGAAGTACAAAAGTTAAGATTACTTTCTTCAAGTAATTCAAATTCACATTCAATTATTTTCTAGATATTTGACGGCTAGGCGCTTTTCTCAGTTTTAAGAAGTTAAAAATACAAGAAGCTTTTAATTGCTGTTTAAAGAAATTTATTTATATAGCAGATTGTATGTAAATTTGAATTGTAATAATTTGTATTGAAATTTGTATTATTATTTGTAATAATATTATTCAATAGTATAAATAATATTGCAATAATATTATTTGTACTATTGAATGAATTATAATGATTGATTATAATTATTGCTGCATTATAATGATAGATACAAAGGGATATTACAAAATTTCGGTTGATTTGTATATCACTATCAACTTTTTAAAGATTTTTATAATTTTTACAATCCATTTCTTTTATATATCTCGCTCATGGCATGTAATTGTCATATCATGATACATAAAAGTACATTCAAGCACATACGTAAATGAAGTCAAATTGAATCTTAATTATTGAATGTGTATTTTTATTTTATTTATAGAATTAAGCACAGCTAATTTTTAAATAATTGGTGGATTTCATTACTCTGATTTGTTACAACAAAAAGAATGCGGTGAACATTATTTCACGAAAATTGTAAGGATTCGACTTTTTCTCTAATATACACATCTAAGTGTGACAAAGGAAACATCATGATATGGATTAGTTGCTTATTTTTTGTCGGAAATATTTCAGTTGCTTTTTTGAAACAATACTGCTAGTAGACTTACCTGGCTTGGCATTGGCTTTGGAATAAATACTATTTAAATTACTAATATTATAGTCCAGAGCTGTCTCTCGGTAGCGCTCTGACGTCACCAACAATAAAACTCGCGCCATAGTACTGCGAGACGTTAAACAGCATTATTTCATTGTCAGAGAACCTAAATTTCAGTCATTTTAAATTTAAAAGAGTAATTGACGTCCTTATTTCAAATTTAATAGCTCTAAAATAGTGAAATAAAATTTGCTATCCATTACTATAACATTTATCTCGCTATGATCAATAGTTCCCGAGAAATTTTAAATTATATGAATCTTATATTTCAAATTAATTTCCGTTTTTTAATAGAAAGTAGTAAATTACGTCAGTGGTACTCATGCGCGTGATATAGTTTGGACGCCACGATGCATCTCATTATTTATTGCAATCGTGATGATATAATTTGATAATATTTTTTGGCAGCGTTTGACAAGCAAAGAAGTGCTTTGTTTTGATTAGGATTTCGAACAAGAATTCCTTTGAAATTTTAACTTTCGACTTACTTTTGACAAGTTGGAATTTCATCTTTATCGAATTATAATAAAATTGTTAAACGAAAAATACTTCACACGAAATGTTGTTTACCAAGATGGTTTTTTAAATACATGTTTATTTTATTTGTTTTCAATCAACGCTAAACATTTCTCTTGCATGTATATATATTTAAACACGTCAAATTTTACAGGAAATCTCTTGAATGAAGAAGCAATTTGCACCCGTCACACCATGACGGGTGATTTTCTAGTAATATAATAATATTCCAAAGAGCAGGTGGTTTCTGAAAAAGTAGACTGTTAAGTGTTTTATTTTGAAATAAAACTGCTAATATACTTTAAGTATTCGAAAGCAGGTGATTCCGGAAAAAAGTGAACTGTTATTTGTCTCTTCCTTTTTAACTAAACTTTCCCCACCGCCAGTCTCTCATTTGGTGGGTTATTTCCATGGAAAAGAAAATTGCAGAAAACAACAACCAAAAGACATATCAAGTATTTATAATTGTATCATTTCCTTTTAATGAGTTTTGCAGTATCATTTTCCTGACCGGTAAGCACTCCAGTTTATTTATGGAAGACGAGAAAAAGTGCACTAAAAATTAACTGCTTCAGCTCCATTTTACGCATGTACTTCCAGGGAGTTATTCCTCTTTTTACACCCGCACTCGCCCCACTTTTATTGCGCCTAATAATCTTTATTTTTTTAAGGTTAGCGAGAACCCTTTGTCGTTAATTCTAAGACATTACCTCGATCCCCACTTGGGCAGCGGAGATTGGCGATTTTTTATTGGCGACGGGGGAACGGTTGGCGTGTTGGCAATCACGTCGTAAACTTGTTGTCACACTACTGATCTTATAATTTTAATCCGTGGTGCGAACATACACCTATATGTGTATAAACACGGTGCAGTCCTAGTGATAGGAGTGAATTACTTCGGTGTCAATTTTCGAAAAGGAGCATTAAATCAAAATAAAATTTAAAGTGGGATGCTTGAAATAGCGGATAGGTTTTTAATAGAGTTTTGAAACGTATCGGCACTGAGATATTGCTGATATTATTCAGCAACGAATTCGGAAACCCTCCGCGCTTTTGCGCATGCGCCGGGCTGAGTTGTTTTCATCAAAATATGGGGAAAATGAAGAATGGAAGGGTGATGTTTATATTTTACTGAGCGTGATCTAGCAAAGAACTCCGGAAATGCGCTCATATGACTCATTGCCTGACACCCCTTTCAGGTATAAAATGGTCCGAAAGTGGTAGTCTCGGAATCCGTTGCTGAACAGAATATTTATAGACCTTCCAAATATCAGCACTGAAGAATATTTTGCTTCCAAACTTTTTAGAGTAGAATTCAAATATAATGAAATAACCACTGTAAGATGGCGTAATTGTGTTTTAATCACGTGTAATACTTTTTACAAGAAACTGCCATTAATACAATTGTTGACGCCAGAAGCGTCATCCGTAAAAAAAAGTGTAATTCAGTGTTCAACGAGAAGCCGCTGAGTGTAGAGTAACAAACTCGGCTCTCACAGTGAGAAAATAAGTTAGTGACTACACTATATTTGAATGGAGTTATTCAAATAACATTTCCTGTGGTATTTAGTGATTTATGATCAACTGAGCTATTGAGGGGCACAACCATATTTATTTTAACTTAACCATCATTGAATTTAAAAAATATAAATTAATATATCTGTAATCCGTTTCAATAACTATAGGAAAACATCAGATGTATAAAAAATCAGAAATTTCATTACTATTATTCTTTTGGATTATATATACACTTTTATTTAACTCGTTTTATGACTAGAAGGGTGGAGTTTTTAATCATATTTTCACACACTTTCTGTCGGCTAGAGTTTTGAAATTTTGTGCACTTGTGTGTTCTTTGTGACAATACATTATTTTAATTTAATCAGAACTTAATTATCATTTAATTAATACATTTAATTAAATATGATTCCGCGTTAATGGCCGCTACAGATAACTTAAGAAAAAAATAAGTTGAAGATTCAGTAACATTTATAGTACTGAACTACAAATAAAAGACCAAAAAGTATACATTAATTAAAATGAAGAATTCTGCTTTTTTGTACTCTTCTAAAAGAAATCTTTCAAAAATATTTTCTATTAAATCTATTTTTACAGATATATTTCAGCTGCAAATTACCTTATTTTAAATAATTTTCAGAAGGGATTTATAGCGCTGTTAAGTTAAATTATTTTCTTTAAGATTCCGATATACAGTTCTTTATTTCGAAATGGAATTTGAAATAAAAAAACTGTTAAAATAACATTTTATCACTAACAACAATTACTTTTTTACTATTATTGTAATTTTCATATTGTTTCTTCAGATTGTAATGATTTGATTAAAATTTTTTTTATTATGTTTGTTTAAAATTTGAATGCCATGATAAAAATTTATAATATATTTATATCAGAAACAGATGCTGTTTGCATTTAAATTTATATATTATTATGATCAGGTAGTGTCGGTTGACGCATTGCAGTTATAGATATAAATTTTTTCGTCAGTTTTTAAACAAGTAAGATGACAATATTTATTACCATAAACGTCAATTTATGAAATTGGATTTCACAGTCAATATTGAAGATGCGTTTACTGTGAGGTAGAATACATGGTTTTTATCTTAAGAACAATCGTGTATGACAATGTGAAAGCGGATAATTCTTAATTTTACCCTTAATGGGATTTAATTTGTTCATCGATAGAACTGACTATCAATTAATTATATTTTCAGAAACCTAATTAAATACAAAAATATTATGAATAAATGATTTATGAATTCTAATTAATATGCAAATTCTAATTCACTTGTCAGCATTAGTTCCCTACACAATCAATGTTCATCTGTTAGGAAAACCGCTCACAAATATTTTTTCTCCTTATCAGTTTTGAAGATTTTAGTTTCTGCTAAATTTTGTATTTATGTCATACAGCTTAATGCAGATTTAGATGCTCTTCTAATAAAAAAAGCAGAAACTGGCTTTATTATTAATCAAATAATTACACGCAAAAAGTTTTCGAACATGCTAATATGTAGAATAACATCTTAAATTGACACTGAGCTTAAAAAATAAAATAGTATTTTAGCACTTGGGTTTGATTTTCAGAAATTTATATAGAAACTGAATGTTGCCATGACAACCAACTTAATTCTTTCATTTTTATTTACTTTAAATGACAGATTAATATCCAAAAGCACTAGAAGAACTAATATGTACGATAACAACCCAGACTGACAATGAAAACCAGCTTTTTCAAAAACTTAGCTTGGAATTTTTTTTTTAATTTAACAGAAACTCAATGCAACCATGATACCTAGCTTGACTGTTTAAGTTTTATTTCACCTTTCAAAATAATTTTTTCAAGAATACTCTATATAATCATTCTTGGCATGAAGAAAGACGAAAGAATTTAAGCTGTTTGTCACCTTTAACCGTGAAGCAAAAGCATAGAATCTGCCTTTCATTAATCCACGAAGCATTTTGCAATGCAGAAAAAGAAGAACAATCCCTTAACAATACTTTTTTTGTACTGAATCAAGATATCAACAAAGCAATGTTAGTGACAGTTCAAACTGAAATAAAACTTTTCTAGTTGTTCCCAAATTAGTACAAGTGGTTTTCTTTTGACAGTTGCTCGACCCTATCCGCGCTATTGCTCAATTCGGTCTGGACCGAACGCTTTAAAAAGAGAAACAACAATAACAGGAGTTGGAGAGTAAAAAATATACAAATAAATTCGAACGTCTTATGAAATAAACTCTGAGCAAAAAACAGTTCAATAAAAAGATGTTTGAATGACAAGGCAGCTGCTTTTTTTTCCTCGTGTGATTATTGCTGCTTTTTTGTCTACGATGGAATTTCCGTTTGTTAAAAACTCTTCTTCGTTTGCATGAGTCGTCATTTGGGCCAATCACAGAATTTAGAATATTGTCTCGTTGACTCTGTTGCCATAATCTTTAGAAAAATCTTATTTTTTATGTGATGTTCATGACGAAGAAGAATTTGTGATAGTTCGAGCACTACTCTGATTCTTTTTAATAGTGAGTATGAAAACGATCGAGCCATAATTTTTAACGAGCCAGAACATGTCAAGAAATAAAATAACAAAAACCTGAGAATGGTTATTTTCCTTTTTATTTGTTATTGTATAATATTTTGTAAATTTCAAAGCACAAAATATATCTTTATATAGCATCTACAGTAAAATATATACAACAGTGCTAGATTTAAAAAATACGAAAAAATGCAAGATTAATAATAAATTAAGAAAAATTCGATAACTATTGTGTGATGTTGCTCATGTATGATCTCATTCTTCATATCTGTAGTACGTGAACTAATTATAACAATATTACATAATGGAATTTTATCAGGAGTTTGTCTTCACGTTTCTATTTTAAGGAACAATCGATTAAAATAACGAATAGGAAGACAACTCCTTATATTCTAACAGAAATCTAATATAGTAGGCAAAATTGTTTTTCTATCTTTCGTCATATTTGCTGAATTTATTAGAACGAGTTTCTTTCATAATAACGATATTACTTTATTTTCAATTTTAGAACAGAATATTTCAATCAAGATAGTTCAAACAAAAGAAAGTTTTAAACATACTGAAGCTCACAAATGAGGTTGTGAAAACAATGTAAATCTACTAATATTTCTGCAGGTACAATTTGTTTCCATGAAAATAAACAATCCGGTAGATTTAAAAAGAAATATTTTTTAATTAGAAGACGAAGGATTTATTTGGTTATTAACAATTCTAATAATAGAACGAAAATCATGGAAGCAAATATAAAAGTTGGAAATTTAGAAATGATGATATAGATATAAAGGTTCTTTTGTTTTAAACGTGCTGTTCTGAAGATAAAGATTATGGTTTTTACTTGTATCACATATCCGAATAAACACTTCATGTGTTCATTTGTTTTTCAATGATTGAACAAATCATTATTTAAGAATACGCATAGCACACTTTCTTTCATTAAAGCCTTTTATTATGTGGTTATAGAGTTTATATGTGTAATTTAAAGGAAAAATATCATTACCTAAGATAATTTATTTAGAAGCATATTCAAATTTTTGTTTATCTTAAAAAATGACATAGCGTCATATTTACAAAACCGGCGGAATATATCAGCACCATCTTTCTTGAAAGACTGAAATTCCTTTGATAATGAATTCTTAAAGAAAACGATGTGCTTGAATTGCTCCCATATAAAAAAATGGCAGGTTCTTAAGATAAATTTCGAATATGGTTTTTGCCAGTGATTATCCAGAACAAACTCCCTCTATCATCAAAAATGAGATATCGTAATGACTTCCAAAAATTAAGGGAACATTCTTCAAAGAAGAATGGAATTTTTAGAAGGTTCGCTATTTTTAAAACCGTAATGAGTGCTCAGGTGTATTTGTTCGATAATGGCATGTGTCATGCTTGAATATAATTTCAACGCTTTTTTATTTTTAACTTTTAATGAATATGCTAGCTCAGAAGTATATTTGAAAAAAAAAATAGATAGTGACAAATTTTAATTGTCGTGTGATGTATAAAAATGGAATCATATTGGTACAACTGCTATTGGAGGTTTTATTTACATTAATTTTTCATTAATGTAAGAAATCCTAGATTTATCTTTGAAACATATACAGTGGATAGTTGGTATATCGATCATAGATTCTTTAGGGAATTCTAGAACAAAAAAATAAAAACATTTTGCAATTATTTTCTATATTTAAATGTAAAAATAATTAAATAATATATCCGGCGCAAGTGAAGATACTTTAGTGCCTAATATTTCTAATGTAAAAATATTTTCTTATAAAACATCTATGGACGAGTTTTCTGTTTGTATACTTATATTAAAAACCTTGACTTTATCTGCTTGTATGTTGGACTTCCACTTTGAAGATCTTTTGACTCAGCATTACACCGGAATTAAGTATTACAGGCATGTAAACAAACCAGAAAACTCGTCCATAACACACAAAATTAACTTATCGTCTGCAGCTTTTTACAAAAATTAAAATAAGTATATCATTTGTTCCAAACGATTTTCAAAAACCGTCGAAAGCTAATTTTCTCCATAAGTTATGATTCATTTTTCAGGAATAATATAAAATTTAATTAAATATTGCGAGTGGCAGCTGGCGGCAAATAAATAAAATTATTTAAAATATCTGTAATATTTCCACTCAATTGAAATGGCATCTCTAAAGATAAAACAATCTTATATATACATAGAAACATAATTTTTAATTAATAAAAAATTAACTGCTTAATTAATTGTCCCGAAACCTTGCTAATGCTTTATAGTGTTTGTGAGCAATATTTGAAGAAAATCTATTCAGAAGTTTGAATTTCTATAGCTTACAAACTATTAATGAATTTCGCTTTTATTTACATAGATAACAATACTTATATCTTGGATGACTTCTATCTCGAGAACGGTTCTTGCATCTCCACTATTTTTAAGCCGTATAGTATTATCAGTTAGAAAAACATTTCAAGAAAAACGCTTACAAAAACTCAGATAATACAAATGAACTATATAGCGCAAGAGAAGATCATGCACGCAGTTTTCAGAGTCGCATTCTAAAATATATTCGCAGTTTTTTAGAAATTTCCCCTGTCTCACTCTCGAGTTTGATTTGTATATTCATCTGTTTGCCTGGTGAGTCCGTTGCTTCTTTTGCGAGTTCGTTGCTGCTCTGGCGAGTTCGTTGCTGCTCTGGCGAGTTCTATGCTGCTTTGGCGACACACTGATATCCCATTTTTGTCTGTTTTCCTCTCCGCGATGGTGTTAAGAGATGCCAAAAAAATGAAATTTATGAATAATACACACAGCGGCGCTTCTTCTTGTGTTGTTCTGTGAGTGTTCGTTGTCGGAGAATGTGTTTATAACACATGGACAATTTCTCGTTACAGTTTTCGTGGTAAGATTTATTCGCAAACCATATTGTTCATTAACCGATCATGGATTGAACCCGTTGTTATTCTTCTTGTTATTATTCATTAATAGATCATAGATTGAACTGGTTACTAATCCATGTAACTGAAATAGTAGTGTAAGGATCACCAATACGAGCATGTACCCAAATATGTATCTATAGTTTTTTTTTATTATCCATAGCCAAAACTTTAAAAAATATAGAATGATTGCAGGAAACTCATTCTGGATCATTCTCGTCTGTCTATCCATTTATAATATAAAATAAGTATTTGAAATACTTAACAAGCAACTTTCTTAATAAAAAAAATTATTATTTTCCAGAATGCAGGAATTTAATTTTCAAAGTAAATCATTCGCTTACTCGGATACCATTTTATACATTTAGCTTCATCTCAAAGCATGTATTTGTTTGCGTTAAACTCAAAAATTTTATTCATTACAGC
>BGPR01020798.1:0-16939 GCA_013235015.1 Araneus ventricosus | reverse complement strand
TTTTTTTATTATCCATAGCCAAAACTTTAAAAAATATAGAATGATTGCAGGAAACTCATTCTGGATCATTCTCGTCTGTCTATCCATTTATAATATAAAATAAGTATTTGAAATACTTAACAAGCAACTTTCTTAATAAAAAAAATATTTTTTTCCAGAATGCAGGAATTTAATTTTCAAAGTAAATCATTCGCTTACTCGGATACCATTTTATACATTTAGCTTCATCTCAAAGCATGTATTTGTTTGCGTTAAACTCAAAAATTTTATTCATTACAGCTTCACACGTTTCTTCATTTTTTTATCCCTTCTGTACTCAGTCGCAAGAACGGATGCTTGCATTTTATTTTCCATTCTAAAGCACATTAAATTTCCTATTCTTACAGTCGATATTTAATTTTATCAGTCTCCATTATTTCTCAGTTTGATTTCCAGCAGTAATCCTCTACGAATTGAGGTTTCTTTTTTTATTCTTTTATTTTTAAGATTCCTCCAATTCTCGATTTGTCATTTCATTTATAATCGAAATGGGAGAACGAATACCACAGATTCGAACATCTACGCAAATACGTATCAACATCTTTCCAATATCTGCGGCCAAAACAATGAAAACAGAACAAAAATATATATAAAAAAATCCAGAATGCTCTCACAAAACTCATTCTGGAATGTTCTCTTCTTTCCCTCGAAGAGAATACTTTTTAAACCAATCGAAGCGCAGGCTTTAGCAACCACCCCTGCGGCAAAACAATGATGGGAACTCGAATCCATACTCCTTCTCTCTTAAAAACTCCAATCATTTCCTGTTTCTCCTCTGTGCTGTCTTCAATACGTGATGAAACGACAGCTGCCAGAAAAAGTAGGACTCCGGATGCAGCGAAAGAAGGGGAGGGGGGAGTTTTCCACAAAAGCTCTCGTCTGCCCAACTTCTAGGACCACCTGTTGCATGGGCAAACACTTGGCCGTCTGGTGCTCTCTCAAGTGGCAGGCAAATCCCTCAGAGCAGAATGGGAAATACGTAACCGATTGGGGGAGATCAGTCTTTTCAGTGGAGGATGTTCGAGTTATGTAATATATTTTTTTCATCGAAGATACGATTTCGTTGCATTGGAGTTTGCCCATTGAGGAAGAATTGAATGCCTTCGCAATTACAACTCTGCTAGCTGATGTACTTTGCGTTGCTCGGAATGAAAATCGTTTCTATTATTTTTCAAGAATATAAATAAATAATATGTATAATGTAAAACTGCTTTTATACAAAATATTATACTACATAAAATCCTATTTCTGTTTCGTCTTTATTTCTGTCTGATCGCGTATTCCAATTGTTTGTATCTCTCTCTCTGTCTCTTTTTTATAAAACGATAATATCAGCTGCAGCAGACGATTTTTAACTCTCATAGAATGTCGAAATATTGCAGACTGTACCAAACGATTTTCAAACTCCCGAAAGCTAATTTTTTCCTCGAAAGTTATTAATAATTTTAAAAGGATGAATAAAAATTTGCGAGTAGAAACTCGGAGAAAAATAAATAAATTTATTTAAAATGTCTAAAATATTTTCATTCAATAGAAAGGACAATACAAAGATTAAATATGTACAATATTTTCGTTCAATAGAAATGGGAATACAAAGATTATTTTTATCTTTTTCATAAATGGGAGCATAGATTTTAATCATTAAAAATAACTATCTAATAAATTGAATTGAAGGTTACGAGACATTCACTGTAACCTTTCTTATGTTTCAAAGAATTAATTAGAAAAATTTGAAGAAAATCTATTCAGTAGTTTGGATTTCTATGGTTTACAAATTATTTATGAATTTTCACTTTTATTTATATAGTTTTATAGCTCTGCTGATCTGAATAACCTTTTAAAATTTATTTTAAATAATATTAAGAAAATAGTCATATTTAGCTTGAAACAAGATAGTGATTTCCATTGAATTTATGCTTAAGTCACAAGGCTTTTAAGCCAAATTAGGCTAAAAATCAATGATAAATTCGTTGTTATTATGTGCAGAATACTTCTTTGTGTCCTATGAATTCGCTTTATAGAAAATCATATTGTTTCAGAAGTTTTGTTGCTTAGTGCAAACAATATAAATGACATTTGTATTGTATGAAATAGGTTAATGTTTTAAAGATAAAAGCATTGTGTATTGTGTTGGTTCACAAAAGATATAATACTGGATTAAATAGCAGATTTTTTTTAAAATCTGATGAATCGTCATTTTTTAAAAATTTAAATTATTTTAAGAGGAATAGCGTTGTATAAAAGTAGGGATAATATCTTTGTTACATTATCAAACATTCGAGTTATGAGGAAGTCTTTAGTATTAAACTGCATCATTACTGTGTAATATATATGTGAATTTAATATGTTTTGCTCAATGGAACGGTAAAAGTAAAATTTAAATTTTACCGGTTTTTTCAAATAATGGCTGTAAAATTCAATAAATTTTCAAAATTTGGAAATAAATATTTATACTTATTAATTTTCAAAAGAATTTATTAAAATCGAGAATATCATTAAGTAAGATGTTACCAAGACAGTTTTCTCTTCAACACGAAATGTCTCTCTAACACTACAAAATTCACTAAACATTGTTGAGAACAAACAAAAATTATGTAATTGATAGCTTAAAATTTAATGAAAGATGAAAATCAACTTTCTTTGCAATTTAAAATGTATAATTTAGCTTTAATTGCTGATTTTAGCTTAAGATGATTCAAAATAATCGTTTTGACCTCGTTTTATAAAATTTCAAAGAATTTTGCCACAATAGAGTAAAGATAGATTAAATATGAAAGAGTATCCATTGCAATCAATTTTCTTTGCAATTTAAAATGTATAATTTAGCTTTAATTGCTGTTTTTAGCTTAAGACGATTCAAATTAATCGATTTGACCTCGTTTTATAATATTTCAAAGAATTTTGCCACAATAGAGTAGAGATAGATTAAATATGAAAGAGTATCCATTGCAATAAACTTAAAATACTGAAGTTACAATTAGGCTGATTGTTGATTGATGTTGAATTTATTGATACCTGATATAAATTGTCAATTCAACACTATAATTAATTTTAAAGCTGATTGTAGTGATAATATTACAATATCCAGTGTTACCAGTATTTTAATTTTGTATTACATTGTCAATTTTGTATTATTATCAAGATTTTAATTATGGTGTTATTTTTCTTCCAGGTGAGTTCATAATTCATTAATTTGAAAACATGTGATTTATGCTTCTTAGGTAAGTCGTATCTCATCCATTGACAATTAACTAAATTTGTTATTTTATTCTTGAAATATGTCCCTAACACCACTAAGGAATTTAATCAAAATTATACAGAATATCAGTTTACTTTCTATGTATGATTCAAAGAAATGCACACACCTTGCTTTAATCAGAATTTTTCTAAGCTTTTTCGTATTTATTGAGACCCTTTGGAATAAATACAAGAAATTGATTTATTTGCTTTATTTTTTGGTAGATTTTTAAGATTCAAAGGATTTGTAGCATCTTCTATTATCCTGGTACTTGTATTCCTTAGAAACGTTTTTTATTTCTGTTTACGTCCAAAACTTTCCTGTAAACAATTTTTGCAATTCTTTATTTCCCGAATCGAGAAATAAATAGCATGTAATATTTCTTACATTCTCCAACACCACTTAAAACGGAATAAATCCACAACACTTTTTGATGGAATAAATGGGATTCGGCATTTATTCTCAATGTTCCTTTTAAATTTATATGACAAATGCGTGTCATTACAACACCTTTTCTCCGGGTCTGAAAGTGTTGAAACATGTCAAATTGCGGGTCCCATTTAGCTCAGAAATTCGATGATAAATCAGTGAAATATCAACGAAAACTAGAAAAAGAATTAAAACCAGCAACTTTTTCCCAATGTTGGGACAAGTATCTTATCAAGTACCCTCTGGAATAAATACAAGAAATCGATTTATTTACTTTATTTTTTGGTAGATTTTAAGATTCAAAGGATTTGTAGCATCATCTATTATCCTGGTACTTGTATTCCTTAGAAACGTTCTTAATTTCTGTTTACGTTCAAAACTTCCCTGTAAACAATTTTTGCAATTCTTTATTTCCCGAATCCAGAAATAAATAGCATGTAATATTTCTCACATTCTCCAACACCACTTAAAACTGAATAAATCCACAACACTTTTCGATAGAATAAATGGGATTCGGCATTTATTTTCAATGTTCCTTTTAAATTTATATGACAAATGCGTGTCATTACAACACCTTTCCTCCGGGTCTGAAAGTGTTGAAACATGTCAAATTGCGGGTCCCATTTAGCTCAGAAATCCGATGATAAATCAGTGAAATATCAACGGAAACTAGAAAAAGAATTAAAACCAGCAACTTTTTCCCAATGTTGGGACAAGTATCGTTTGCAGCGGTTCTGAACGAGTGCTTTGGCGAAGAACAATAAATCATTCCGTCTCGAAACCGGCACCAAATCTCGGGCAGGTTTCAAATACAGATCTGGCGAGGGCGCGAAAAAATCCATTTATCTCAAATCGCACTTTTTTTAGTAATAGCACTTTTCAAAGATTAGGTCAGAGAAGAGTGTTCCTCGCTTGATGGATGGACAAATTTGGCGGAGTTGGCTGGTTTTTCGTTTTGCTTTAATAACTAGAAGAGAGTTAGTTTCTTGTGACGCTGGCGTTGATAAAATGTTGATAAATTTTGTAATTTCTTAGTTTTCTAATGTTGTGCTAATGGTTCTATGTTAAATGGTGAATTTATATTCATGTTTTTACGATAAAAACTATATTTGTTTGTTTGCGTACCAAGTAAAGCGGGACTCTGAGGAAAGTGCATTGTACTCAGTTTTTGATTGGGTCTAAATCCTAATTGTTCTATATTAAGAGGGATCTTTATATCATGTTTTTACAAAAAAAACCTTTATTTGCTTGTTTGAATACGAAGTAGAGGGGGATTCTGAGGAAAGTGTATTGTTCTCGGTTTTTGATTGGATCTAAATCCTAATTGTTCTATATTAATTTGGGACTTCATATCATGTTTTTACAAAAAATCCTTTATTTGCTTGTTTGAATACGAAGTAGAGGGGGGATTCTGAGGAAAGTGCATTGTTCTCAGTTTTTGATTGGGTCTAAATCCTAATTGTTCTATATTAAGTGGGGTCTTTATACTACAAAAATGATCTGTTTGAATGCTCTAAACATGTTTTATTTATGGCTGACAGAAGCAGGATTGTAATCTATTTATTGTTATTAGAGAGAATGTCTACATAGGAATGGCAACAGCTAAATGTTATCTCGCTTTTAATTAAATAAACAAATACTGTAGAACGTTGAAGAATAAGTTACGATGAACGTTGAATGCTTTCTTTGTCTTTAAAAAATGCCTAATGGATGACTAAATTAAATATTAAACAGTTAACTACACAAGAAGCCAACAATACCTTCCAAGTAAAGTGGAATTCTGAGGAAAGTGTGTTGTACTTAGTTTTTGATCAGATGTAATCAACACGCAGTTAGTCAACGACTCCAAACACTATTTATTATGACAAGGAATTAAAATTGATTCATTTATTACCCCAACGAATATTTTTAACCATGATCAAATAAGGCGACTGACACCTGATCCTGTATAGAGTTGTCTAAACTTCCATATTTGAGTAAGAGTTCGACCAAAGGCAATATGTTCAATATGCGCCAGAATCAAGAAGATTCAATCCAGACTTCCAACGAGCCGTTGCTGATCACAAAACTTTTCTCCCTTACATTTCCTTCGAGATAAATTGAACTCCATCGCTTGCCAGAAAAGTTTTGTGATCAGCAACGGCTCGTTGGAAGTCTGGATTTCAGTCTGGAAAGTCCCTGGCTCAGTACTGATACGTGGGTCTGGCTCGTCTGCTCTCTATACTTCTACAAGAAGACCGATTTGAGAATGTTTGGTCCACCACTCACTTAAGTATTCATAAATTGGAAGTTTTCGATGAAATAAGATGAGAACCATCTATATCTCTTGAATTCTTCTACCAAGTTGCTACAGTCATCTGTTAGTTTCAAAGCAAGAAACAAATTTTAAAAAATTATGATTTTTCCCTAATATATATTTTTCTTTTTCATATTGCTACTTTTCAAGGTTAAAATATTGCTACTCTACATAAGTAGCAATATATTAACCTTGAATTAACGATGAAGTAACTTGAGACATATTGCTGAAAAGAGCCTGAATGATGATAAACATTAGAATAGAACACAAGAAATTTAAGAAACGCTGTTTATTCATATTTTGAATTTTCTTTAAAATCTTTAAGGGCTGAGATTATCTAACTCTGAAACACAGGTAAAACCGGTAAATTTTTTTTAAAAAAATGATGTGATATTGTAGTCATTCATCTAAACAAATATGAACCTTCATTTATCCAGCAATAAATGAGTATAATAATGTAGTTAATTTTTAAAAAAATACTTCTAATCAATGTTTGAAAAGAAATTAAATGTCAAATTAATAAACAAGATAATTTTTATCATACAAACTGGCAAATGAATGCACAGAATTTGTTCTATCTAGCATGAATTGTTTATATTTATGGATATAATTTTAAATAAATCACTTTAAACTTCAGTCAAGCCATTCGTATAAAAATTACGAAAACGAAAAGCGAGAAATTCTCAGTTGAGGGCAAAATAAATGTATAGGTCATAAATTTCCTTTGGCTTTTCTGTGAGTCATCCATATTTCAATACACCACGTCGATCTGTAATCGACATAAAAGTCACTTCAGCGAAGTTAAAAAAGAGTCTTTCAGCAATAGCAGGATTAAAGAGCTTTGGTCTGTACTTTAAAATGGTCGAATGACTCAGGCAACGTTTTCCTGACAGAACGTATCATACGAGATAATGTACACTTTCAATAGTTGTCATGGTTACCTGCGACACTTAGCCCAATCAATGGCTGTCCAATCATACAACAAGAAGCTGCAATCAATAAAAAATGAATTTGGTCTTGCACATGTTCTGTCGATGGACGCAATTTTTGCTTCTTTTTTATTATTCATGCTGTATTTTTTTATCTGCCGAAAAGCGATTTATTTCCCATTGGAAAGTTTTGGCGTAGAAGATTGTCTTAGAACATGTAGTTGTAGATTTTTGCGGTCTTGGCACAGCTTTGAGCCATAAACCTGATGGAACATTTAGTAATGGTTATTAGTCTCATTTCAGCAAATGCTTTTCATATACTAACTATTCACAACGAACGTAGTGAAGTCGTCTAAAATTCGATTTCAAGGTTTTGATGAATTCTTGCGTTCTAGAACTCTCCAAGTCCAATCTTTTTTAAAAAAATTTTTTACATATATATGGCCCGTAGTAATAGCGGGATAAGCAGTCAGGTTAACTCAAACGATATACAGGGTGTTTCAAAATGAATGGGGCAAAAAGACGAGCAGCGTGCAATTTATATAATGGATTTATTTAGCAAATGAAAATATAGCATAAAAGTACCAGTATAAAAGTTTTATCTGTCAGCAGCGAAAATTCTCAAACAGGCACCCTTATTCAAAATGCCGACCTCCACGCAAGAGAAAGCTTATTGTGTGTTGGAATATGCAAAAACTTCTTCGCTTATCGTTGTTATGAGACATTTTTGGGCCAAATTTGGTAAAGAACCAACTCATCGTCATAAGGTGGGTGACAGGCTGCTTATGCAGGGGGGAAAGCACGGGGTATCCTATCACGATTGTGGCAGGAATTGGAAATGGCGATAGAATATCCCGTGGAACAGGACGGTCCCACATTGAACATCTCTGGAAACTTGGATAGTGTATTTTCATGGAAAAATTTGTATTTGCAAAATAAATCCATAACAGTAGTCACAGATACACATTCTTTTTGTCCCATTCATTTTGAATCACCCTGTACAATATATTTCTTTACGTCAATTAAAGCATTTTTCCAACTGGAAACATATGCCTATAAATAACGGTTTAGAAATAATGTATTGGACCACAGTGAGAGTGGACATTGATTTTCAAACCGCGTTCGCAATCGCGAACTCTGCCGATGGAACGAACGGTTCGCGGTGTTGCGTTTCCAGTCGAGCAATTGCAGCAGTGACATGTGGCGAGCGCGGCTTAATTCAGAATTATCGCAGCGGCGTTATCAGTGGGGGGAGGCGAGCCTCTCCAAATAATAGCTCTCATAACAATGAGTAACAATAAAAGGACCGACTCGCGTGCCGCCATTGTGTACATATCTCACCTGGCGTCATATAAATGGATATCACGTTATGCATTATATAAAAGGTTGATCAGGAAATTTGCGGCACGCAAGCCAATTTTTTCCCCTCCGCGGCCCGATTGAGGGATTTTTTCCTGTCAAAGGAAGCGTGAGGAAGAAACAGAGATAAAACTTCTCCTTTTTCCCCTTTTCTTTTTCCCTGCCATGTTTACTCTTCTGTTGATTTTTTTTTCTCTCTCTCTTCTACTGAGACAAAATATAGCGGCGTACGTAATGCAGCAACCATTTTCGAAATTGCAGCGTCTAATTAACGCTCAGCTGTTGTTGAGTCACGGCGCAAATGTTCATCTAAGGCGTTGATGGTTGGAGCCTCATAATTAAAAATGATGCTTTTTGAAGAATTTAGGGTAGTACAGGGTGGTCATGAATTATTGGAACCATTTCGAAAATTAATAAAAGAAAACTAATAAAGTTACAATTGCGTTTTTTCTTTTAACTGAGAGATCAAATAAAGTTTTTTTCAGATAGGTGTCGTATCGTTATGGCGTTCTAAATTTGCTACAGCGAGAGATTTCCATCCGAAATGTCTACCGATCGGCAGAAGCCGATGCTCGTTTTCTGGTTTCTTTTTTTAGTTTTTCTTGAATATCTCGAAAACTACTCAGTTTTCGAATTATAATTGATTTATCAAATTAAAGAGCGTAACATTCCCTACAAACACATGGTTTTAGTTTTCTTCTAACTTTAATAGTTTTGTAGATAATGGCTCTCAACCAGCGGGAGTGGTCTCCCCTAAACTTTCTCGTATACTTCCCCAAAAAGGTGCTGTTTGCCCTTCCCCCGCGTGAATAAAAAATTCGAACCCACTGTAACCCAGAATCCAATGACTATCAGAAGGTTTTACATTTTAGATTAAGTGATTGTAAATTATTTAGGTAAAAAATCAAATTCAAAGAGATAGGTACCGATTAAAACGCATCTGTCACACACTGCTATGTTCAACTTTTGCCAGCTCAAGGACAAAGTGACGTAATTCGCTCAATTGCTTCCGCGTGCACAGAGATTGCTGCCACTACGCATGCTCATGGAGAATCGGATTAGAAAAAATAATTGTGCAATTTGAACGCCTTTTTTCTAACCGATTGACACAAAAATTAGACACAAATCTACCATTAAGGTTAGAAGGCCACATACAAAATTTCATTTATCTAAGTAATTTTGTTAAGAAGTTCTTGCGATTAAAAATATGCGATTATACAGACCGACAGACAATCAACCCTTTAACGGGTTTGGTCCAAAATTTAATACGGACCTACATTCATGATGATAAAAATGTGCACCAAATTTTATCCATCTAGCCATTCAAATTTTTGAGTTATAGTGTTCACATGAACACGGACAGACAGACAGACTTCCCGTAAACGGATTTTGTCCAAAATTTGATAGAAACCTAAAAGTTATGTGAAAAAACCACATACTAAATTTCTTCCTCGTATCTCTAATAGTTTTTGAGTTATCGTGTTCACAAATAGACATAATTCCAAAATTGTGTTTTTCGGACTCAGGGAGGTCTAAAACGTAGAGATTCGTCAAAATCTCGAGTTCGAATTTTTTTGACGATTACAGTACTTTCCCTTTGTATACTTCGTATACGAGAAAGTAAAAATGGGAGATGTCCAATAATTTACGACCACCTACACCGCCGTAACGGCGCGTTACCTATCTGAAAAAAAGACTTTTTAAAATGCGCTCTCATTTTAAAAAACCTGTGGTTGTAACATTATTAGTTTTATTAATTTTTGAAATGGGTCCAATAATTTATGACCACCTTGTATTTCTAACACTTGATGATACACATACTCCTAATGTCATTGCTTCTCAACCGTGTAAGGTACAAATAATTGGAGAAAGCGCGAAGGTATTGAAAAATAAGGCGTGTGATCAAAACATATTTTAAAACCACACTTTTATGAATGTACTAAAAAGTAGATTTTTAAAAATTATTTTCTACTTTTCAGTCTTTAATTTATAGTTTATTATTATAAATATAAGGAAACTGAAACCCATTTTTTCTCGAATTCAATATCATATGATGCCAGTGGTATGGAATCAATATCTTAATGAATCGATAAATCGGGGAATTAAGTTCTGAAAGTATTAAAATAGTATATTGTCACCGAGAATACACAGGTTTAGAAAGTTTCAAAACTCTATCACATCAGTATGTGAGAGGAAATTCGGTTACAAAATTCCATCGTCACAAACACAAATATGTTAAACAAAAGTGTGCAAACAAAAGAATAAGAAAAGGTATTATATAAATGCGTTATAATCCGACCCAATGTCGAAGAAGATTCGACAATACTTCCATAGATTCTAGAGTTTCTTTTTTTTTCTAGAGTTTGTTTTCTTATTTTTTATCTTATTTATTTTCTAGATATTTTATTTTATATCTTATTTATTTCTCTTTCTTATCTTATTTATTTTTATATATTTTTTGATATATAAATATATCTTATATAATATACACATATAAAATATATCTTATATATTTTTATATCTGTTTATTTTATATATTATTTATTTCTATTTCTTATCTTATTTATTTTTATATCTATATATTTTTGATATAAAATATATCTTACATGTTTTTATATCTATTTATTTTATATATTATTTATTTCTATTTCTTATCTTATTTATTTTTATATCTATACATTTTGTGATATATAAATATATCATATATTTATATAACATACACATATAAAATATATTATATATATAAAATATATCTTATATATCTTTTGATATATAAATATATCGTATATATTTATATAATATACACATATAAAATATATCTTATATATTTTTATATCTATTTATTTTATATATTATTTATTTCTATTTCTTATCTTATTTATTTTCCCTAACTTATCTCATTTATTTTCTAGAGTTTGCTTCTGTTTATGTTTTATATCTCACATGGATGAATATAACCCTTAAATGCCCAGTGTTGCCTTCAAGCAACATTACCAAGTTTGTCTTCTAAAATCTTGAGAGTAAGACTTAAGCTCTAATGCACGTCTTTGCCAATAGGATATATACAAAATATATAAAATATACCTAATATATTTGTATATCTATTTATTTTATATATTATTTATTTCTATTTCTTTTCTTGTTTATTTTTATATCTAATTCTTATCTTATTTATTTTCCTTAACTTTTCTCATTTATTTTCTAGAGTTTGCTTCTGTTTATGTTTTATATCTCACATGGATGAATATAACCCTTAAATGCCCAGTGTTGCCTTTAAGCAACATTACCAAGTTTGTCTTCCAAAATCTTGAGAGTAAGACTTAAACTCTAATGCCCGTCGTTACCAACAGGTTACATACTGAAAATGCTATTGAATCATTTTACAACATATCTGTCTGAATGCTGATAAAACAAAAAATAAATTAAGTTAATTAATTAATTAATTTAATTAATTAAAAAATAAAGTTTTTCACTTGCGGCTTCATCTTTTTTTTGCTTTGTTTGTAAGCTTGAGAATAATACCATATGTTATTCTACAATGTTGAAATAAATTCTTTATCCGTATTATTAGCTCTTAAAATTCATGTGTGTTAATATTATGGAATTTTATCGAGGAAATTTTTTCTCGACTAAAGCCCGGTGTCGTCGATTGGTAACAAACGGATTTTAGCCATAAAACATACTTAAAACAAAATAAGATTTTTTTAGTATTTTTCCCACGTTTTATTCAAGAAATGAAAGTGAAAAAAACATTTCTAAATCAATTTTTTAAAAACCTGGCATTTAAGTGTTAAATTGAGAAAAACCACCTTAGTTTAGCACCTTAAATAGCATAATAAAGTTAATGTAATAAAATATTCTGATTTCAATTTTGATGACATTCGATGGTTTTTGCTACTCAAGAAGATTTTATACGCCAAATATTAGTGAAATCCTAAATCCTAAGTTTCTTCACAGAATGTAATATTTTAACCAAAATTTTATTCTACATGGAGATAATCACAAAGGAGCACCCCGCCCTGCATTAGCATCCGGGTAACAGTGAAAGACCGGCCGCCACGACAGAAAATCAGGACTGAAGTCGACCACAATATAGCCCCCATTACGAGCGCCTCATACGGCGGCCCCCTCCCCCTTTTACGGACTGTCTTCGGAGATGTGCTCTAACAGCCACACCTCCAATAATGAGCCCACAACTCGAGAGCGAGAACCCGCTTACTTAAAAGGCGGTTTCTCATCCACAAACTCGTAGTGCCTCAGGTGGGAGTTCTATATGGAGACATATAAAAATAATCCATCTCTTTTCGCCAGATCATTTTTTTACCATAGTAAATTTTTAAAGTTTGTTGTTCTAAATATTTCTAGCAAAAATATCAGAAGATAGATTTATATTTAACTAGAGTTTTCTATATTTGCTTTTTAAGTTTTAAATATAACTAGGTCCTCTCTTGTCGTAGAATGATGTAACCCATCTTGCAACCTTTTAGCTGAAAAAGGACAGTTTAAAGAAAATAGTGGCTTGAAACATGTCCATATTAACTATTCAAAATTAAAACACATAATAATTCTTTACCCTTAGCATTTTAAAATTGATTAGATAGCCTTTTTTTAAAATTTTCAAGCATCGTTCCTTTCAGCAAAATCTTAAACACGCACTTTTTTAAACGAAATGTTGCCTCCGTACATGTATAAACACACTCCCTCCAATTATTATTAAGTGAAGGAAGATACACTATTTTTTCTCTGGATAGATGGAACTTGGAACATTTCAGCTGTCGAGAGATGAATAAACCAATTTTTCAGAAACGTTTAGCTGAAAAGGACATTCAGTATCAAGCACACATTCATTCATTTGTCTAATCCATACTGTACGATTCAAACTTATTTAATTCAAACGATGTAACTCAAAAAAAAAATCTTTCTTTAAGACTTCAAACCAGTTGAAGAGTTCCGCTGATTCAAACGTAAACAATTCTCCACACTTGCGAGCTGTTGCCAAACGGCGATTATCAAATTCGGCCCGATTTTTCGTCCATAAGCGTTTTATATATATAGATTGGGAACAGAAAAAATAAATAAAATATTTTATATCAAAAGGGGCATTTTGTATTCAGAAAGTATAAATGCCTTGATTTAAATTCCAAAAATCCTATGAAAATGCACAATTAAAATTTAAAGTCAAAATTTTTTCGCCGATTTCTACAGAAGGCTTACTACGAACTTAACACCAGTTTGTAAAAAATTGTTTTATGCTATGAAAAGTTACATTTCTAGACTGACTGATCATCTTGGCAATAATTCATATCAATCGGAAAAACGACTATCAAACGAACCGAAAGATTTTTTGCGATCTTTTTTATTTCTCTTTATTAAAAACATTCTTATGCAAAGAAAGTTATCTCAAGAATCAAAGGCCAACCGACGACAATGCCGTTCTTTTAGGAGGAAAAAAAATTCTTTCAAAATGTTAAGAACTGAAAAAGTTTCGCTCGTCCGAGATAAAAATACAGTTTGGACAAAAAATTTCATCCCATCCGAGTTCAAAAAAGGACAAAAAATTCGTGAAGGAAAAAGAAAAATATGTTCGGGGGGGGGGGGGGGGGTGGGAAGCAGGACATGGAAAATATTAGAGCAGGGCTGATACGGACTCTTTCTCAGTTAAATTATTGAATGACATTAGTCAAGCGAACCCAGAGTTCTGTTTGACTGGTGACGTCATACACCATTACGGTTGTTACCATGGAAACAAATCGTGCGCCAAAACAAACGAAAGCTTTTCCCCTATGCCAGGGTCTATGGCGCTTCCAGAATATTAGATTAAATTTGGCGATGAAGCGTAAGAAATCGAGTCCACAATTTTTTTTAAAAATAAGAAGAGCAGTTTCCGATTTTTGTTCAAATTCGAGTTGTTCATGTATGAATGGATTTTGCAAAAGGAACTGTTTACTCTTTCATTACATGAACGTAAAAAATTAATTTTGGAAATATATAAATTTGGTTTGAGAGTATTTTTAATGAGTACTGCTACGGCTTTTTTCTTATACAGAATACTTTTTCGAATAATTATTCGATTTCAACGCCAAAACTACCATTTTTAATTAATATAAGTGATTATTATTATTATTTATTTATTTATTTTCATTTTAAACTTCTGTGATGATATTGTATCTCCGTCTGCCATAACTAGGCTAGCATTTATATATATATATAGGTAAAAAGACACTTAGACATCTTAGAACTTAAAACTTCAAGTAAAACTGCAGAATAAAAAAATTAAACAAAACTTATAGAACTTTAATAACTCGAAGTAAAAATTTTAGAGTGAACGAATATTAAAAACTGATCCACTTGGTATTGATAAAAAGTAATAGTTCGCATAGTTGTGGAACCGTATAGCTGATCTTTCCAATTCAACCAAACGTATATGAAACTAAACTGCTACAAACAATGCCAACACCAATATTTTCATATAAGGGTATCATCCACATTCAGTTGGGATTGCAAAAATAAGTTTTTCAGCAAAAAAAGAAGGGGGGGGATTTATTTCAGCTTTAAAAGTCCTCTTCTAACGCATGCTTACGTACTGGGCGCATATAATGAGTGGAATTTTGAGCAGATTGCATTTGATTTCTTTGAATTTTTATCATTAAATAATTTGTCCTTTATATTACGGCTAAATAAAATCCTAGATATCTTCTTAAAAGGGAGTTTTGGCGGGGAAACAGCCTTTCTTTTTTAAGACATGGGAAGATAAGACCTGCGTTAACTTAAACCCGTCTTTGAAATTACCAGTTCCTGTATTCCCTCATTAGCAATAAAACTACCCATCAGGCATAGCGTGATGGAATATTACAAAGACTGTCTATGGGGTAATTAGAGAACAAACAGATTAGCGCGTCAAGGAGGGTTAAATCCGAGTGACTTAATAGTCAGCATATGCACTAGCCGATAAGTAGTAGTATAAAACCAATAAGTATAGCACTTTTATCTCCAACAAAAGAAAGGTTAAGCAGAATGTTTTCAAAGGTATCATAAAGTGCTTTATTGCAGCAAATATATTGAAATTTGCTTGTTCGAAAGAGTTATAGGTATATGTGGGCCGCTAGCCGAGTACCTGTAGATGGCGCTGCCATCGTCAGTGACGTCATAGCATCAAGCTTCCCAGAACAGAAAACATGGACCGCGGTACCAGACGTATTAACGATGTTGGCGTTTTATCGCAAGGACAAAAAATATCGATGGGTCATCCAAAGCCTATTTAATGACGAACTGCTTCAATTTTACATATCTTTAATTGTAAATAATGCTTCTTAAAAATGTAATCTTAATTCTGCATAATATAATAGTTAGTTAAAGTCATCGAGTGATTATTTCTATGGAACCCAAAGTTAAGCCTAATGATGATCGCCCGTATATATAACATTTCCAGCATTTGTGCAAATATAGTGTAAATATTTCATGCATGCAACTGCGAAGTTAATATTTATTCAAAAATATTGAAAATCCTTTTCCAGAATACAGCGTCTTCCGCAACAACGTCCAGTTCGAAAAGCAGCCCATTTATTTGATGAAGCTTGTATGTCACGGCAAAAGAACAGAAAATGGCGGGACAGAGCTATAAATGTTTTGACTCTTTTCTTCCCTTCCATTTTTTTCTACCTTCTTTTTCTCCTTTAACCTCTGTTCAACTTTTTCCTGCCTCTCTTACGCTGTAAACACATGCAAATGGAGCCAAAGAAAACACATTTGTCTTTAGAAAAAACTTTCGAAGCCGTGTGGCGCGAAATAAAGCAGCGAATAAAGTAACGGGAAAATAAGCAAATCGGAACAAAAAAAAAAGCAGCGAAGAATCCGTGTAACACTATTTTGGTGGATATTTGCTTATGTAAGGCAAGAAGTGAAATGGGTTAATATCCCCCCTCTTTATCTGCTTTGGATTTTCGATTTCTTTTTATGACCTTCATGTTTCCTTACAACTAGTTCCGTTTTTATGGTTTCTTAGCCCGCTTACTAGTTCCATTCGCCATTTTTTTTCTGCCGCCTTATTGCACATTGGAATTTATCATTGGAAATGTATCCAAATTTTTGGAACCTAAATTAAATGTTTGGAATCTTTTTTTTTTCCATTTACTGGGACTACTTTCATTGAAATGGCTTAAGAAATTTTTCTTTTTAAGATTGGAATAATCTTTTCTTCATTTTTTTTCTTTTGGTACTTATTTTAGATGATCACGGAATTTCTGTCAGTTTGAAAATTGCTTATGAGTCGTTGATTATTACGTTAAAAACCTTCCATTATAATTTTTTGTCGAAGAAAAAGACCATTGAGTGTTATTAGAATTTTTCCGAATATTTTTATGTATTTTTATTGAATATGATTTAGTTTTTGCATATCAGGCGAGAATCAGATGTTGCAATGCCTTAGTTAAATTGGCACTAGAGCTTTCATTTAATGAACTTAAATATTTTAGTATTTTACTTATATATCAAAAATCTTTTTTATTCTATATATTAACTAACGATAACGCGATATGCTCAATCCAACCTTCCAATAATCTCTTGTTTCTTCTTTTTGTAACAATTTTGAGAGCATTTCTATGCCAAATATTAACTCATTTAAAATAAATCATTGAGATGAAATTTTTTAGT